>VZTE01000365.1:675059-731562 GCA_013397775.1 Eulacestoma nigropectus | reverse complement strand
AAAAAAAAAAAAAAAAAGGAAAAAGGTACTTGTTTACACTGGTTTGTGAACTTCTGGAAGTTGCTGCCACAGGAGGTTTGTGGGAAATGGTACCAGCGTGTTCGAAAAATGATTAGATGAATCTGTGGGCAATGGGTACAGAAGGATACCATAAGGCCTAGGCAGGGATATACCTTCTAGTACATCACAGAACCATTAAGTTTGGAAAAGAGCTCAGTTCAAGTCCAGCTTTTGACTGAAGTGCTGTGTTTACTTGGTTTTTGAACACTTCCAATTGAGTAGTTAAGTATAAAAGAAACAAACCCTGGAAAGAGATGAAGTTGTTATGCTTTCACTGGTGTCCCCCTCTGCTGACAGAACTGGGTTAGCTGAGCTATTGGCTTGATCCAAGAGAGGATTTCATAGATAATAATGAATTCATAGTAAAACTTTGAGAATGAGCCCCAGTTCTTCTGTCTATAATGATACGCAGAAGGCTTTTCAGCATGAGGCTGCATGTTTTGGTATTTTTAATATTAAGCCATCTCAGGATTTAAAGGAAAATTGCTAATATTTGGGACAGAATTCTCTGAAACAACCCAAACTTTCTGTTGATTCAGTAGGAGACCTTCTAAACCTCTTTTGTAACAATCCTGCATAGTAGGATTGGGAGACACGAGATGTTTGGGATTTTACAATGGGCATTGTTGACGTTTAAGTGTTGGGAGGTGAAATTACTGCCCCTTCCTTCCTTCTCATATTTTGAGGCTTTGATGTGGGAAAATCTTGGAAAAGCCTTGGAACCCTGTGAGCTTTTACCCTCCAGTGCAGTAAACTGACCAGTGGGGAACACTGCTTGTCATAACCCAAACTGCCTCCTTACAGTGCATGACACTTCCTCCTTTTGGATGGTTTGTTTTTATTGAGGTGTTGTGGCTTAACCTCAGGCAGCAGCCAAGCTCCAGGCAGCCACTTGCTTATTCCCCCACCAGTGGGATCAGGGAGAGAATCTGAAGGGTAAAAGCTGGGAAACTCATGGGTTGAGATAAAGGCGGTTTAATGAGGAAAGCCACAGCTTCACACACCAGCAGAACAAAACAAGGAGTTGATTCCCTACTTGCCACGGTTGGGCAGGTGTTCAGCCATCTCCAGGAGAGCAGGGCCCCCTCACATGTAAGGGTGACTTGGGTAGAAAAATGTCATCACTCCAAATATCCCCCATTTCTTCCTTCTTTCCCCAAATTTATATACTGAGCATGATGTCACATGGTCTGGAATATTCCTTTGGGTCACCTGTCCTGGCTGTGTCTCTTCCTAACCTCCCACATACCCTAGGCCCCCTGAAAATCTGGCAGTACAAAAAGCAGTAAGGGCTGTGGGTCTGTGCAAGCCCTGCTCAGCAATAACAAAAACATCTCTATGTTGTCAACCATGTGTTCAGCACAAAACCAAAACACAGCCCTGTTCCAGCCACTGCGAAGAAAATTAACTCTACCGCAGCTGAAACCAGTACATGAGGCCACACCTTTTTATGGGTATTATGAAGACAACAGCCCCTTTTTTTGTTCCCTTGCCTGTCAGATTAATTTTGGATGTATTAAAGCAGACCTGTTAGTCCCTCCATCAAAGTGGAACCCAGGAGATGCAGAAAAGGATAGAAAGACTTCTTGCTGGGGTAGATTAGCACCAGGCTATTTATTGATTGATGCTTCCATGTGGTACCTTATTTAAGTTAGGCTGCATCCATGCTATTGTCTGCCAGTGTGGTGTTCAAGACAATGACTGAATTGAACCACTTTCAGATATGTGGTTTGAATTTATTAGCAGTATTTTACTTGAATATAAAAGGATTCCTGACTCAAATAGGCTTTGTTTGAGAAACTGTGTAACTGTTTTGTTCATAGAACAGTACATCCTATTTGACTTTATTTCCTTTCAGTGTCTTTTGAAAACCTTTTCAGGTGTTCAATAAGAACACAGCCAAATCCACACCAGACAGGAACAGTAGTTGAGTGCACTTATACTTGTTGTTGTGTGCAAGACATTGAATATAATGGGAACATAACAATATACTGTTGTATGCGGTGATTTTTTTTAAGTCAGCCTCTTTAATAATAACCTTTAATGTTGTGGTTTTCATAACTCATAGTTTGCTGTACTATTCTTTTTATAAGTGTAATACATGGTTCCATGTAGTTTCAAGAATTTGAAATTGCATGCTGTGTGGCAGGTTTTCTTGGTGTTTCCTTTTTTTTTTTAAAAACTCTCTCATGTGTGAGCAAGTTTTTAAAATTATGGATGTAGACGTGATGTATTAGTGTTGTCCCTATTTGCTTTAATGGCTCTTTCATATTCCAAGTGTCCTGATGCAAGTGATAAAGAAAAAAGATTCTTTTTGGAAGAGGGGTTAATAATGCCAAATGTGGCCTTGATCATTCTCTTAGAGCCATGAGCCGTCGGGGAGCAGAATTGGCATCAGAACTGTGGCAGGTGTCTGCTTGCATGAAGGTCACTGCAGAAATGGAATCATAATGTTTATTTAGTCTTCACTTTTTCTTATATTATATGGGTTTATTATTTCTTTTAAGTCAAATGTGGTTCTTCGATGTTCTGTGTCAGGCACTGTCAAAATCTATTACTGTAACACTAATAGATTAGTGTAACACTTTGCTCACTTAAAAGCAGCTTGTTCTGGGGGCTAGTTTTTTTTTTTAATTGCACGAAATCATTCTAGAACACTATAGCTACAACACTAACATGAACATTGACTTTCCATGTTTTTTTATTTAACCTTCATTGAATTGATTTTGAATGACTTTTCCTTGCTGCTTCATGATTAATGTTTCCTTTATGTTTCAGATTATATTTTTCCTCGTTTTGAGAGTCTTAATTTTTTATGAGTTGATTTCATAACAGAGGCATGCAAAAGTGCTTCTTATTCTCTTTTTACAGATTTACCAGGGGGACCCTTAGTTGTGAAGAGAACTCCTAAATATTAAGCCATTTATATCAGCCTGGAATTTAAGGCTTGGTTTCATGCAAAGTAGGGATACACAGAGAAGTAATATTGCTTATATCCATTACTTCATTAAATGTCCTCTAATATTTAACTCAAATAAAAGACCAAGATGTGTTTGCGTCATTGAGCAGCGGGTAATTTGGGCAGTCTGGGTGGGAGGTAACCTGCATGTGCCAGAGATCCCAAAATGGGACTTCGGCTGTGGCCTTGGAAAGGGATTTTCTGTCTCTTCCAGAGGCATGCATTTTCAAACTGTGTGTGAATTGTAAACTTCAAGGGAGTGGTCAATTACAGGCAGAACTGCTTTGATCTTTTTAACTGGAGGTTTTTTCCTCTGAATGCCACAGTTCTGAAGGAGAAGGGGTAAACTATTTTATTGTGTGATAAAGTAAATTCTATTAGTGTGGAGACCTTGGGTACATAGTAAAGCCTTAAGGCTGGGTCACAAAAAGAATGGACATGACACTGAACTTGAAAGAAAAATTACTATTTGGCGTTTTATCATTTGTAACCTAATCATGAAGTTAAACTACTAGGAAAACTGCAAAATTATCAGACTATGGGAATATTAAAATATTATATTACTAACACAGGAACAACACACATTTGTTCAGTGGGATATCTTTTGAGTCATGCAACCTGTAAGCCTAATTTTAGAGGTGGCTCCAAGATGGACCCACTGCTGGCCAAGGTAGGGAGGGTGGCAGCACCTCTAGGGTAATGTATTTAAGAAGGGAGGGGTAAAAAAATCATGGTAAAAGTAAGCTTGATAATAAAATACTATAGTAATCACAGTTTCTAAATCAGCTGTTGTTATTACTTGAGGGAAACAAAAACCGCTCTCATGGAGACAACATAGGTAGTTGTCCAAAAAAACCAACATAATGTTTAGCTCCTGTTACTGAATTTCAGAAGAGACATGGAATCAAGAACAAGGTAGGAAAGATCAGTATGTAATTGGAAATTCATGAGCAACGCTATCTAGAAAAGTCATAAATTAAAAATAGGGAAGTTGCACAGCAGGATAATGAGGATGTTAATTTTGGAAAGGTTTCCATTTCAGGTGAGATTAAACATAATGGTGTGCACTCCAACCTGGAAGAGAGGCAACTGAGAAGGGTGTAACAGGAGCACACAGCCATGAAGTACATGGAAGAGAGGAACAAAGGAATTTTATTCACAAAATAATGTCTTGGCTGTAGTATAAATAAATTGTAAGCAACTGGCTTAAAATTAAAAGAGAATGCCTATTCACAGATCAGGCAATTACTGTGAACTTCATGAATTTGGAATATTACAGTTTCCCAAACACAAACTCAAAAAGCTGTTACAGAAATTAACACACTCGTTTATTAATGACCATTCATACCAATTACATGTGTAACTCCAAGTACCCGAACTGCAAGTTGTTGTAAGTGGGGAAAACACAGACCTCTCTGTCACAAAAGAACCCCATATTTTAGTTTATTTCTTCTTTGGGCACCTGTCAAGGCATGATTGAGTATGTGTAGATTGGTTTTCAGCCGGTTGTATGTTCCTTGTAGAGGAAATTAGGCTACTTAAGAAGAAAAACTGTTGCTCTAAATTCCCACTTCACTCATACTTTGACCACTTGGTATAGATTGGAAGCTATTCAAAAGCAAAATCTGTCCATTATTATACATTTGCAGTTTTTGTAGGACTGTGGTGCTTGAATTTTCTGTGCAGGAAAGCCAAGAAAGCTAAAGAAAACTCATTAAACTCCCAAGTCAAAATAGTACCATGAACAGCATCATTCAGTTGTAACCTGGTGAGCAGGACTGTCAGTCTTCAGAAGTATTGCTTAATGAGCCTTAAAAGAAGTTGTTTTTCTTGTACTAGATAAATCTTCAGTAGGTTTTATGATTCTAAAACACGCTGTAGTAAAAAGAAAAATTGAAAATTTAATTTAGTAAGCAGAGAAAACAATCATTTGCAGTATGTTTTCTTTAAAAAAATAGTCTACCAGGTGAAAAAAGTGGTTGGTTGCTATACTTGTTTGGGTGACTGATATACAGTTGAAGGTTAATTTAATATAGTGTAAGGTTAACTGCTCTATCAATCTTAGTTTTCGTAATTGTCTCTGCATCTTTCTCTTCATGAATTCAGCTCCACAAAATATTTTCTCAATTGAGAGGTCACCATGTTGTCTATGCACCAAGTTAACTTCAAGTGCTAAGAAGAAAACCAGACACTGCTGTTATGTGCTGGTACAGAACACAGCAAACAGCAGCAACAAGCTTCCTTCATGAGTGGGAACTTTCAAGTATTGGCTGAGCATGGATATCTATAATCATTCATTTTTTTTAAATTTTATATATTTTTCAAATAATTATTTATTCAATTTTATATATATTCTAGAGATCCCGAGAAGCCTTTTCCTGAGTATTGAAGAATAGGTTTACTTTGTTCCTTATATTGTTAATTTTGTTGATAATGAGCATGTTTATAAAACCTCAAATATGAACATGAAAATCTGAATAACCTCTGACCTACTAAGTGATAAGAAAGAACCTAGTAAAATACAGGAACATTTTAAGGTGTTAAGAACAAGTCATTGGAGTGCTTTTTAAAATGTTTTAGCATCTGTCCTGTTAGCTTGGGTTACTGTAATAATGGTAAGAAAATAAGAAACAGAAGTATGACTTTTTGAATTCTTGCAGCTCTGAGAGAAAAAAAAACAAAACTTTTTTTCATTACAAATACTTTACAATGAACTTGCCTTGTTATAGAAGGGAACTTAGGCAACTCAGTAGGATTCACGAGAGTAAAATAAACCTTATAGCCAAGTTCTTAGAATGGAGGAAGGAACAAATTAAAGGATTAGAAAATATAACTGATTTTCAAGGTCTTCAAAGTGGTAAATGATCTTCCCATTTTCAGTGGGCTTAAGATTTCATCTTCAGCCCTTGTGATAGTGGCTATTTTCTAATAAGTCAAACCTGTACTTATATTGATTGGGTTCATTTTTTATTTTCAACATAATAAAAATCCCAGTGACTGCATACCTACTACTGGTAGCAGATGTGATATGCTGACTATAGACAAATTTGTCGTTGTTGTTCTTTTTTGACTCAAGTTGAAAATTGGAAAATGGGAGGAAGTTTAATAGACTTATCAGAATGAAGGAATTATGTGAATGCATTTCGGTATGCCTACAAATTCTCACATATCACTGATAAGACTTTATAGGTATTTTTAATGTTCATGCATTCCTGGAGATAGTTTATTTTTCCTTTTTAGTTGATAATTAGAATTTATAATGTGTTCCTGTATAAAAAATACAAAATTAATTCATTTGAATTATGTAAACTAGCAGTTGGAATACATGTTTTCAAATTGGTTTTATAAATTTTTAATGCATTGTAATTTGCAAAAGGTGATCTGTAAAGGTTTTATTCCTGGTGATGCAAACAAAAATTATTACTTCAAATTTAAATATTTATCTTAGCAGAAATTGCATCATGGACAGTGGCAAAGGATTAAAGCATTAACCAAATCTGACAGATTTTAACCTCTAATCAACAGACTCATTTATTGAACCAAGAAGGCATGTTTATTTTCCATGACAGAATCCCTCATTAAAATTAACGTTGTACATAAATAGCTATGTCACACAGAAAACTGTAAGATGTTGGTTCAATATGTAGTGTTTTGTTCATAATTGTAGCATTCAGTCAAATATCATGTCACAATACAATTCTAAAAGAAGCACTGCTCCGAAATGTCTTGTATCCAATGAACATTCCCACTTGTTTACAAAAAGGCTGTAGAATGAGTTAGCTTTCATTATATATGCATACACACATACTTATGTATAATTTTCAAGAAAATAGAAGGCAAAATGCTAGGCAGTACAGTAAATTAATATTAAATTTTCCATCACTATCTTTTGAAATCATATCAACTTGTTTTTATGCCCAAGATTAATGGGTATATAGAAATGCCAGTGGAACAGAATATATTTAATTTGGCAGTAAACAAGCTGATAATTAAAGATCATGTCCCCTAGTTTGCCAAGGGTAATTAAGACAGTCCACATAATACCAACTTCTTAAAAAAGAAATGCCAAACAAACAAACCACAAAGCAAACAAACCAGATGAACAAAAAAAAAAAAAAAGAGGGCAACTAAACCCAAAGTCTTACAGAAACCAGAAACCAACCTCTAGAAAATAGGTTTTTATGTGCTGCTCGATATCTCTTTGAATGTTAATCAAGGGGACCTCAACAAACTACTTCTGTAAAACTATTCATTTAATGTATTATGAAAATGAATGAAAAAGAAACTGTTCTGATTTTTGATGTTGTTCGCTGGGTTGGGGGTTTTTTGGTTGAGGTTTTTTGTCTGTTTTTTTGTTTTGTTGTTGTCTTTTTTTTTTTCTTCTCAGGCTTTACTATCACTGATCATTCCAGGGCATTCTTGAAACACTTGCCTTGTAACTTGTGTCCCTTAGGAAGACTATGTTTTGTACTGGAGGCTTTGGGCTACCAGGATCTGCTTTTGTTGCCCAAGCACTTCACCTCTTGCCTCATGGGTGTTTCTGGTGTCAGCTCTGAAGTTCAGCTGTCATTGTGCAAAGTGTCCCAGATAGCTTTTGGATGCCGAATCAAAATGCCTTTTACTTTATTGCTGTGGACAAACTGAATAGGTGAAGTGCCCGTCACTTTGGGAGTTCTGGGTGCTTCTCTTTTTCTTTAGAGAGTTCTTCGGAGAGATGTATGGGAGAGGGTTGGAAGTGTGTGAGGCTCTAGGGGAGGGAGGTGAGGAAGGCGTTTTGGGTGATAGATGCCTGGGTAGGAGGTTATTCGTCAGGGCCTGCCTTTCTTATGTGTTCACCAAAGTAGAGTGTGTGTCTAATGGTGTACTGTCTTCTTCTCTTGATAAATCCCTCAGTGTGTACATCCACTAGGACCATGTTTCCAATATTTGCAGAGCCAGGGGGGCTTCAATAATTCTCATTTACTTTTATTCATTGCTTCTACTGTGGTGCAATTTCAGGTGCCAAACTATAATCTTGATTCAAATCAAGACTTCTCCAGAAGTTTATGGGGAAAAAAAGTTTTCCATAATGTAAAACTATATTTCTATTGTTTTTTTTCTTATGGAAGGTGGCAAAATAGCCCATTTTTCAGACATAAGCACTGTGGGACTTGTGACATTCATTCACTATAACTGATGTCAACGTTACAGGTAGGAACCATGATGCTGATACAAAAAGCGTCGATAATTATTTTGTTAAAAACTGCTGGTTTTTTGCTTATCTCAGAAACTAGATAGCTTTCAACTTCTTTAAAAAACAAAAGGAAAACTGCCTCTTAAGGCAAATGTTAAATGAGATCTATATGGATTTGCTTTACCACTATCAATAACGTTCTGTTATTTGAACTACTACAGTAAGTTGAAAAATGTCCATTGTAATTCCATGCTGCTTGACTGTCAGGCACCACTGTAGAGCTCTGTTCACTTCCCGTTTGTTTCCTTGGAGTTGTGCGTTTTAATCTTTTAGAACATCACAAGCATGTAACAAAGAATACGTTAAAAGAATGATTTAGAAACTTGAAGGAATGGAAGATGAACTAATTGTTCATGGAGAAGAAGAGATTACAAAGTCCCACAACAAAAGAAATTAGAGATGAGTTTTCCTTCACATGGAAGACCTGGTGAAACAAGTCAACCAAGTGAACCATTTGGTACATCTTTAGTAATTCAAGTAAAACTACAAAAACAAAATGTGTTATTTGTTAAAATATTAATCAGTAGAAATAATTCAGTACCACAATGTGCCCCATTTTGGTGGCAATAAACAATCAGTTGTGTTATCAACATATATATATATATGAAATTTGCACATGGGAGAAAACAACTTTTCCTTTACATGTTTTGTGATTTTATAACAATAAAACTATGGATGACCTTGAGTACCCAGTTACATATTATTCTGCCCAACCTTTTAATGAATTTTGCTTCTGACATTTTGAGCCCTATCAACTAAACCAGTAGCTTGTTATAAAGGGAAGTGTGATTCTTTTTCAGTACCAAGAATATGGAAGAGGTAGCAAGAAAAAAGTTAAATGAGCTGATTTTAAACTTTCTAGAAAACCCCGAAACCCAACAACCAATAAAAAAAAGCTTAGTCAAACAAATTAAAAAAAATCCACAAAACAAAAAAATTTAATCCCATACGAGTAAAACCCGTTATTTAAAAGTATTTAAGTCAGTTATCAATAGAAATTTTAAGCAATTAAAGTAGTCCAAACACTACAGATATTATTTTATTATCTTTTCAGACCCATTAAAGAATTATTAATGTCTTTGTTTTAAGGTAAGAGCATTTGTGTAATTTAGCAGAAAAACAACAGAGAATTTATAGAACTCAAGTTCAGCTTTGTTCCTTAACTGTCCTAAGAAATCAGTTTATAGCATGTTGTGATTTGAAGTGATACCTATTGTCTGATGTCATTTAGAAAATTTCAGATGGTACTTTGTGTGTTCAAATCGCTTATTATACGTAGTTTTACTTCTGTCCTCTCAGAAGCACTGGCATGTACTTATGGCTTACAGGTCACCTGTAGGAATTGAAGGTTTACCATTTTGGTAGCACACTTTTTCCCTCCATGTGTAAAATATAAACACATAGTTGTTGGAATAATTCATCGTAGAACAGTTTTTAATTGTTTTTTTCTTTTTTTTTTCTTTGTTTTAAATCTCAGGACTCTAAATGAATGTGAATTTAGTTTTAGGCATGATGAGCCTTTGAATTATCTCTGTCAAATCAGTATGTTAAAGCAGTTAAACTTCTAATTTGAAGGCAAACAAATGTGTTTACTGAAGCTTGTTCTCACCTGTTGTAGTTACCAAACAGGAAATACATTAAATGCCTGCATGCTAAATGACATAAAGACTTTGTGATAATGATACTCATAGAGTTTAACTTTTGAGCATGGTAAGTGCTTTGCATGAAAGGCACGGGTGCACAGAAGGTGCATGCAACATTAGTTTTGCTCTGTCACAGTTGCTGTACATTGTCTTTAACAGAAAAAAAAATCAGTAATCTGTGGAGCTGTAGACAAGGCTAGAAATCTATATCTGGAATATCATGAGGGGAAAAAAAGGCTCAGCTCACCTTTTAGGGATGAGAAAAACAACTTTCAAACTTGAAACTGTAGAGGGAACTTTTTAGGGACTTGGTATTTCTACTGTTCCTGTAAAGAATGAAGAACAGATAAGTTCAGATATGTATAACTTTAGACACAAAAGCCTGTGAAGGAGAACCTCTTCCACTGAAAATCAATTTTAAAGGAACGTGGGAAAATGTGGTTAGGAAAACAAAAGCAGAAGAATAGATTTGACCTAATACAAGTAAAAGTATTTCTGCATATTTTGATTCCATTCTTTTAATCATCTTCAAGTACCATTGAATTAAAAAAATGTATATGCCTTAATTTCTGCACTTTGTGCGAAACACATTGACTTCTTTTGGTACAGATTTTATCAGTCAGAATTAAAACATGATGTTTGATTACTACCTTGGCGTCACAGAGCATCTTAATAGCTTACAGAAATATGGAACAGAAAAATTATCAAAATTGGGACTGAAAAATATTTTTTAAATCCATGTTTCTTTTATTTAACTTGAAGTGGATTGACCATTAAAGGGCAATGAATTTGTTGGTCCACTTTAATTAATTTGTTGGTATTCAGTGGTTCAGACCCATTCAGTCTTAAGCTAGCTCTTCCCCTATGGCATTTACTTCTAAGACTTCTCCTTTCAAATAGTGGAAAGAAATGAGAATTGGAAAGGCAGTGATTGATTTATTGCTTTACTTCATGGTTGAGCTGTTGGGGATTATTGAAAGTTGGCATCAATGGTTGTTTTCCTGGAACTCTGGACGCTTACTAATTCAGTTGGTTCTTTACATCTTGTGTTGTGTATGTATGTATTGTCAGGGAATGTTCGGTTCAGATTTTCAAATTTGTGAGAATTTACAATGAATTTGGCACAGAACTATTTCTTGATGTTCCGCTTGCACAATTCCACCCTGATTTAGAGACATCTCTCCTTTGCTGAAAAAGTTACTGTCTTCTCTGATTTTTAAATATACTTTATCTCTGTCTTTGGAATCTACATAGACATTTCAGAATGGGAGCTTGTCATTCTTGTTTTGTTTTTTTTTTAAATATCTTTTTATACGTACAAACATACATATATATTTGCAGTCTGAAGATTGCTTTAGTTATTATTCGGTGTTTATTGAAATTAGATTCTCATTTCTTGACAGAGATGGTTTTTTTCTGGGAGACACAATGTTATAAACAACTGGGGATGAAAGGCAGGTAACCACTGCAGAGTCATTGTTTTTAAATTGCTGCCCTAATTGTGTTCTGAATAGTGTCCTGTAACTGCCACAAGAATTAAATCTACTTCATTACTGGCTCTCTGGTCTCTTGAGGGTCTTAAATGATGAGGTCTTCCATGCCTAAGTGTGAGATCATATTGTTCTTTCATGCCTAGGTGGGACCCTGGGCCAATTTTTGAGATGGTAATTCTGATGTCCTGGCTTAACTGCTTGATGCTGAAGTTTTTCTTCTGTCTTTATCAAGATGTTGATATTTGAATGATCAGTCATGATCGAAGTATAAAGATACCAATAAAAAAAACATGTACGGTAACACTTACCAGAACTAACATGAACACTTGAGATTTTCCCTTGGAATTCCCCATCATAGGAGCTGTGAATGCCTAGGTTTTCTCTATATTGACTTGCTTCTTTTCAGTGCACCACAGATATGATGTGCTGGCCAGCTGTGGGCGGTTTGTTCCTTTTGTTTCCTTTTCCAGAGTGCTTTCTTTGGCTCCAGGTTTGTGCTTTGCTTGGTCCTTAATGTGATCTCTGAGGCATGGCCTTAAATATCCTTGTCTATAGCCCTTGCTTAGTCAATAGGTAGAAAGAAATGAAACCTCTTTTTATCAGTAAATATTTTTCTCCTTGTTGGCTAACTCTTCATAAAATGGATTTATAAATCCAGGAATTTGAGAAGCTTTCCACTGATAGTGATTGAGGGAATGAGATCTGTTTCAATGTATTTAGAATTCTAGTTGTTTTGGCAACTCACCCCGAAGACCTAGATTCACTTTTCCCCATTTGTGTTGTTGTTGTGGTTTTTTTTTTTTTTTTAATGTTTTCCCATGTAGGAAAATCATCCGATAAAATGACATGGGAAGTCCTGATCATGTTTCAGGTTGGACTGTGTTTCCAGCCTGAACTGACCCTATAGCTTTCAGTCCTGCTGTGTTTCACCCAAAATAAAAAAAAACAAACAAAAAACCCCAACAAAGACCAAAAAAAGAAAAACAACAAAATAACAACAAAACAACTCAAGAAAATCCCCAAACTTCAAATGTACGTGAATAATTTTTTCTGACCACCTAGAACTCTTGAAATATCATTAAAAAATTATTAGATTTGATGAATTTCTGAAGGTGATTTGTCAACTCATCGTACCTTGTTCAGTAACGTTAAATAGCAAGGAAAGCTAATAAACATTTTACTAATGAAGTAATAGTTCACTAGGCTCTGTGTTGAATAATGGACATATAATTTAAACATCTGCATGCTCAACAGTAGCTTCAGAATATGACATCAGCTGTGCTGTTCTTACATGTCCATGGTGGTGTAGCTTGGCTGCTGTGAGTTCAGCCACTGACTGATTGTACTTCAAGCCCGAGTAATATGTTCAGAGTAATTGTTTTAAATTCATCTTACATTTTATTGACTGTATTTTGCCATTTAGTGAGGCAGCCATTCCACATGGAATGCCAAGCAGCCTTTCCACGTGGATATTGTCCTGACCCCTTTCAGCACCTGGATGTGAAAATGCCCAGTATCTTAAGCTCAGAAAATGTGGTTACTCTTTTGTTATTTTTTGATAACCTTTCACAATGAGTTTTTTTAATTCCAAAATGAAGCCTGCAAAACTGACTTTCAGCCCTTTTTTCTTGGTTTGGCATGGCAGCAACTTGAAGGTTATGTCAAGTTGCATTTTATCTGTGATAAATAAGCTCTGAAAAGTTTTCTGTTCAGATTTAGTACAGAAGTTTCCAGCTGGACAGTATGGTTTTTGGACAGCGTTTGTTGGACTTGTCATGAGGATAAAGCTTTGACTTCTTCCCCTGTGTGTGCGCTACTGGGAAAAAAAAAATAAAAAAAAAAGAATAATTGGTCTGAAAGTCTATAGCCTAAAACCTACCATCCCCAACCCCACAACAATTTCTCCTGCCCAAAGGAGGTTGCTAGAGCAATAAACAAGCCAGGAGTAAAGGCATCTGGCAGAGAAGCCAGAAACACTGTAGCAGGTTCATATGCGGCTTCAATCTGAGGCTTCCAAGTCTTTCTTAACACAGGCTGTGTGGAAAAGATCTCACATGACTCTTTAAACTTTTGTTATAATTCAACTATTTTTTTCCTACAGTAATGGCTTTTAAGAGTTTATTAAAAAATCTGGAGACACTGTGTTGTATGGATCCAGACCAAGCAAGTTGTTCCATTTTTGAAGGTGATGTGCTGTGGCAGAAATGAAATAAAACAAAAAGCAGCTGGGGTGCTTTTCATGAGAGGCAGACATGGGACAGGGAATAAAACAGAAGTTTGGTCCAAATAGTCCCTGCAAATGCAGTGGAAGAAAAGGTAGAGTTCTTACAGTAATTATATGAGTGTAAGTAAGCATGCAGGTAATCCTGCTAGTAGTGTCAAACAAGGCTGAAATAATTAAAATTGCAGAAGAAAATACTAAATTTTAGATTCCTATTAAATTTGCATTTAAGTGAGGAGAAGTAAAGGAAAAAAGGATGACTTGCTGCTTGTAGGTGGTGAGTTTCAGCTGTGACAGGCAGTGGGGGGAGAGAACCTCCTTCCTGAGTAGAAGATTTTGTAATTCGCTTTGTCTAGTAGCTTTGGCTTATTTTTCTGGGAATTCTTTTTTTGAGTTTTTTGGATGGAGATTTCTTTCAGCCTATGCTCTTCGTGTAGAGTGTTAATTCCTTTAGATTCAAGATAGACACTTGTAAACATATCAAGAGGAGCAAAAAAATTTTGCAAATTAAATCTGTTAGTGCAACTTATACATTACATCTAATTTGTTTTGGACAACTCACAGGATATGCAAGAGTTATTGCCAAGTCATCACGTACAAGCTGTGGTGGTTCTTATTGAAAGACTTGGTTTGATTTACATTTATGTTTTGCCCATTAAGATCTTCAATTGAAAAAAATCTTTAAAATAACCTGACCAGTGACTGGAACCCAATTTTATCAATATGAGTGTGGAGGAGTAGGGGGAAGGAGGGAATTTTTTAGGAGGGGTGTATCAGATATGTCAAGAAGTTGGACAATAGGAAGATGCAGAAATACTTTAAATTAGAGAATAAGGAATAGAAGGTTAAGTGACAGGCATGAAGACAAAATTACCTTTTTTACTAGCTGAATCACCAAAATGTACACAAAGTAGAAAACTGATTCAGCAGAAAGGGAAGTTGGGTTTTTTTTCTTTCTTTTTCATCTTGTTTAAAAATTAGGCTGGACCCATTTAGTTATGTGTTTTTAAGACTTTATGCATAACTAAAATGTTCATATGTGAAACTAGTTGAAAGAAGGGACCACAAAATTTAATTTTTTTTCATTACTGGGGGAAAAAATCAGAACTTCTATGTGTCAAAGCTATTTATCTGTATAAAACATTTATATAATTTGGGGTTTTTTTACAGTTGTGGTAGTCCTGCATGAAAATGTTTGAAAAGGTGCGAACTTCATAAAATGAAAACCAAACACAAGTAGAAAAGCAGCCAGCATGTCTGGGCCTGCTGTGCTATGGAAACGGTCAACAAGGGAAATGGGGCTGATCTATGTAAAAAGGCATCAAACCAACAGCAGTGAAACCCAGGGCTGGCAGCAGAATGACATGAGCAAACAGGAGCAGTGTGATGTCTGTGAAGATTTTGCTAGATTAATAATAAATAGCTATACATAAATAATTACAGTTTTTGACAGTTTCAATGACAAGTCATCCAAGGGAAAAAAAAATCTGCATATTTGGAATTGAAAAATGACAAGCTGGAGATGACAGAGGTGGTTGGGAACAGAGACAGGCAGCTTGTCTAAATATGTGTAATGCTAAATACAGGTGATTATTTTATTTGAAATTAAAAATAAGCCTTTGATTCAGTTATTTTTAAATTGTTAGGCCTTCTCAGCTGCAGATTTTGTCAGGTGCTAGAAGTTGCAACACCAAGCACATAACTTATTACTTAAAAATGACATTCCTAGGCATCAGTGGATATCTTTCTACTAAAGAAATGCTGTTTAGTGTTGTGAAAAGCAGATTTCCCTTTTTTCCTCATGTAATTTAAGATAATTTGTGGAACTGTGTGATTCAGAAGCAATAGCGAAGATTTTAAAATATTGCCTTTTTCAAATTAATATATTGATCAATTGAGTAACTTGTATGTACTATGGATATTTTTTTTTGTGCATATCTAGAGGTGAATGAAGAAATACCCCTTTTAGCTTGCAAACAATGCTTTTAAATATTCCACCTTAAGAAGATATCTAGAGTTGGAAGGGACCCACAAGGATCATTGAGTCCAACTCCTGGCCCTACACAGCACCATCCCCAAGAATCACGTCATGTACCCAAGAGTATGGTCCAAGTGCTTCTCGAACTCTGACAGGCTTGGTGCTGTGCCCACTTCCCTGGGGAATCTGGGAATCTCACAGAAATTTGTAAATATGATTTTGTTTCCATTCATTTAACCTCATAAATCTCGCTCATCCCACTGGAGCTTAAAAGTACTGTGAAAATCAATATGCAAAAATAGAAACCTATACTTAATGTTGACACATTAAGTATGTACAGAACACTCTAAATATGTAAAACCCCCTTGGTTATTCCCTTGTTGGCCTGTACCAGTGGGATAAATTGATCATTGTTTGAAAGTTAAGTCAAGAAAGCCTCAGGAATCTGACAGGAGATGCAGTTGTGCAGGTCCAGTGTCTGTGCTATCACGGAACCAGAAAAAGGCAGGTGTTGGAGCAGTGGTGATGGTTGTAAGTGAATCTGCTCCTCGTGACATTATTTTGTAATGCAAGGCCACCATAATTGGGCAAGGGGTGCCCAAATTTACTGAGGCCAGTGTGAGTCTGACAAAAAAGGAGGAAGATTTTATTGCTATCTGGAAAGTTATCATACCACCTCTTGTTGCAGAAGGTGATGGCAAGAGTCCTCTTCCAAATTGATTTTTAAAGTGAATTTCTTTTATTTTTATCTTGGCATTGAAAAGATAGAGAAGGCTTGTTAGGTTTATATTGAAATAAAGAATATCTTATAAATACTTAAATACTTATAAACTTGAAAAAAGTAGCTTTTAGGTAATGATGGGTGAATTTGTTATCATAGTATGATGTGGCATCTCAGGATCTCATTATCTTAAGATGCTGCTCTCAGTTTTGATTGGCAGTAGGTATAAAGGTCTAATATACCATTTGCAAGCTATTTATCTGTTGTAATTTTTAGTAATGACTAGAGAAAGCTCAGCTCAGATAAGCTTGTTTAGTTGTCATACATGTCAGGCCTCCAGTTAGCAGAGGATTACTTAAAGAGGTTTGTTGTTTTACTTAGAGATGTGTCAAAAAATAAACCTGTGAAGATGATACTTAAAGAGCCACCACCCATAAACTTGAATGTGTTGTATTTTTGTGTCTTGATTTGAAATGTTATATGGTAAATACTAAACTTAGGAAGAAAACCTGGGCTGTCTTTTAATCTTTGACTTGAAATGCTGTCAACTTTCAGAGAGCAAAACCCATTGAATCTCTGGTGCATTTTGGTGTGATGCTGATCTCACTGTGGTTGTCACTAGACTAAAGGTTTTATTCAGTGATACAGAGATCTTTCAAGTATCAGATCTGGTGTGGTTTAAAGAGTGCCTCTGTAGCATTGGGTGTGCATGTTCATCTGGCTGTGTCTGAATATACATGAGCTCTTTTATATTTTTATATTGTAGAGTGTGTTTCCAAATAGATTTGACAAAAGTGTGAAAGCTTTGATCAATACTTTAATTTTATCATATATTTGATCTTTTGATAATTGCAGTTACTTTCTAGTATACTCATATCCATATTGTGTAATAGATGAAAGAAGCACATTGTGTTTGGAGAAGACAGCACGAAAATAGCCTTTTATATCTGAAAATTATTATGCAAAATATAAGGAGCTAATTATTCACAAAACTGTATTTCTTTAATTCTGATTGCTTTTAAGCAATTCTTGGAAGGAGTTTTAGTGTTTAGAAAGTGAGTTAATGTAGCTCAAATGCTAAACTTCCCACTTGGAATGGGTTTCAACTAGAGTTAAGTTAGAGGTTTTTATTTTAGCTTTGTGTTGATTTCTCCTACCACCTTGTAAAAACTAGATGAACTGTCCACAGAATGAGTTAGCCAAGTGATGAGTTTACGTTTTTCAATTCTGTCGTTAATCACTAGCTTCTTGTGTCGTAAGCAGGTCACCAAAATGAAGCTTGTTTGTCATGACCAGCAGGCTTTGGCTTTTTGCTCCTGGTCATGCACCCCAGACCTGCTTGAGGAGGTTTCCTGCTTCTCAGAGCCTTCTCAGGTCTGCCATTCCTACTGGTGCTGTTTTCCATGGATTTTGAATATCACATAAAACATGACAGTAGTTCTATTGTGTATCTTTACTGATGTTTTACCAGGTTTCTTGCATGGGTGAAAGAGGTACTGCGTCTGTAATGGCAAATACCTGTTGCTGACTCAAAATTCCAGGTTTAGTGTTTGATAGAAAATACTTATTAGTTAATGAAAAAAACCCATCCTTGCTACTTGTTGCCATAAAAATTAGTATTTCAAGCAGATGAAATCAATAGTTAAATTATGCTTGACCCAAGATGACGTGCCAAGATATATTAACCATTTTGGAAAAGCATTGGTGTGTGGAAGTTGTGTGAAGAATGTCGCTGCTCAGCCTTTTGTGAAGGATATATGTTATCTAGGACAACCAAAATGATGTTCATTTGTCTTTAAATCATTAAAGTTTTCATTAAGCTTAATTGCACTGGAAGTTTGAAGAGTCTGTACAAAGATAATTAAGAAAAGAAATGTACCTCTTAACAATTTTTCGCAGTCTTATAAAGAACTGACTTCAATTAGTTAAATGATTTCTTAAATATCTAATTGACTACAAAGTTTTCAGAAATTAACCTCTGCCATTAGTATGCAACTGTCACGCCATTTTTCATGTATAGACAGCTGAATTCTGGCTTGAGGTGTACACCTCAACCTAAATTTTAGATTTCCTACAGTTGGAGCCCACCTAACACAGAGTATTTTCTCTTTAAACTTCGCATAGGTTGCATCATCTGTTGAGTGGGTAACCTTGTTGTCTTTTGCACTGAGCAGATGTTTACAGAAGGTACCCTAGTGTGCTTTAATGGCTTCTTTAACTACCACTATACTTTATGTGAGTTTAAGTTTACAGATTGCTACCTGTAAAAAAAAAAAAAAACCAAAAAAAACCAAACCTAAAAACTAAAAACTGTCTAGTGTTGACCTAAGTGACAGCAGAGAGAGAATGCTGTTTGCCTTGCTCTGACATGCTCTGTTTTTACTCATAGTGTGATTCCTAGTCTTACCTGGCCTGGATTTTGAGCAAGACAGTGTAGCTTAGAAGATGGTTAGAAGCAAAAAAAGCTAAAATCCTACACTTTAAGATGATGGGAATTTTTTTTTTTTTGAGATTAAAACTTGAAGTGTTGTTCTTTAACACTGCATAGATTTACTTTTGGATAAAAGTAGTCATGTAAAACTCAAAGGAATTGTGTTATTAGAATTAAATATACATTTCTTTGCTGTTTCTTTGAAATGCTCTATAATTACTAATACTAACCTGTTAAAAATGATTTTCATTTCTTTTTAAGGAAATAAACATATTTGGCTTAAGCTATTTCAAGTATCCTTTCATTTGAAAGCTGATTGTAGATCTCTAGGAGTGGAATTTATCATGATGGCAATAAGGTTAACTCTAGAAGTCCAGTGAAATGCCACTATAATTGGGAATGGAACTATTTGCTTTCTGTGTATGTATTCCCAAGCAGAGCAGGTTATTTAGCATATCTGCATCTTCCTTCAGTGAAATTAGACAAGCTTGTTGTAGTATTTACTTATACACAGGCACACACAGAAGTGCTAGATAGTCCCAAAAAAAAAAGTTCCCAGACAAGTCCTGAAATGCACTTCTTCTCTCTCAAAAGTAACACAGACACAATTTTGTATTATCAAAATAGTTTTTAATAATTTGCCTGTTTTTCTACTTGCCAAAGAAGTAAAATTAGTGATTTGTGTCATTTTGTGTCCACTTCTCCCCCCATCACACTAAGCCACACAATGAATAAAAAATTTGATTAAGATGACTGAAGTTCAGCCAGCTCTCTGGAATTTTTCGTTTCTGATAAGTCCTTTTGGAATTGCAAGGCTTTTATACAGTATCCCAGTTCATAATTGCATGGACAGATCTTTATTTCTCAGGAATTTTAATGTGTAATTATCCCATACTGTAGCAATGCAATTGCTGTGCCTATCTACCAGTAGCATGGTAAATTGTCTTGATGATCTCTAAGTTTTCTGACTATTTCTATCTGGCTACACTTAAGTTCAGATATCCTATACAGTCCCACATACATTGGAAAGTAACAAGCAAGTATAGAATAAAAAAAAAAAAAAGAGGTGTAGTTCAGTTTTTAAATTGAAGTATGATTTGATTTAGTCAGGAGCAATCATGAAACAGCAATTGTTTTGGCTATCAATATTGTACAAGACAGTCTCAAGGTCACTTTAAGCATGTAAACCATTTTATTCACTATTTTTGACTAATGACTACAATTTGCTGTCACATTAATAGTCTGACACCGGGAAATCACAAAAGCATAACGTTGGAAAATGCAGTTGCTTAGAGGATTTTTCACTGTATCACTGATGTAATTTGAAGGACTTTATAAAAGAATTTAGAGGGTTTTTTGTCTCTAAATTACGCTTCTGTATAGCAGTTGATTTTAAAAGTGATTTTTATTTAAAACAATAAAAAACTAGCTCCTCTTAATAATATTGCAGCAAAAAAAGCAGTGTAGCATATATTAGAACCTCACAAACCCTTTATTTGCTGGTGAATGGCTTTGTTCTTTGCCCTTATGGAAAGTGGATACAGAGATACACACTTCATGGTTTGATTTCACAGTAGAAATTTGATGTATAACATTAAACCGTGTGGTAATGCTAAATAAATAGTTTGAATGCTATTTGCATTGATTTTCAATTGCTTGTTTAGGAAAAAGCTTTGTCTCACTAGTGTTTTATATAGCTGCCATGAGTTTTTAATATTCTGAAGTTGGGTAAGCATTATCCTTGAGATCTTAGATTACAAATAGTGCTACTTTGGAATATAAACTGGAGGATTCCACAGTTACGCTGGAACTGGCAGCATTTGAAGGGCTTTTTACACATAGTATTAAACAAGTTATAAGGAATAAACCGTTGGTTTATGGGTGCCAGTTTAGTTACCTGATATGTTTGGAAGTTCCACAGCCATCGGCAGAATTTAATCCTCTGTGCATAAATAGGGCCAGGTTTTGTGCTCAACTGGATTGCCTGTTAAAGTGAGATACTCAGGACTTTATTCCCTGCATTTTTAAAATTTGCTTAATAATCGCTTCAGGTTATGCCAGGTGAGTTTCAGGTTGGGTATTTGGAAAAAATGTTTCACTGCCAAGTGTTGGAACAGATTGCCAAGGGAAGTGGTGGAGTCACCATGCCTGGAAGTGTTCAGAAAACGAGTGGATGCAGCGCTTCATGATATGGTTTAGCAGCCTTGAGTTGAAGGCTGGACTTGATGATCTTGGAGCTTTTTTTCCAACCATAATGTTTCCACAATTCTCTCTTGGGTGTTTAGCCATGCATTTTGTCTGCGGTCTCTTCTTAAACAGTGGAATGGTGTGGACCTGATCCCACTCTAGACTTACGTCCTTAGGTTTTAGAACTTGAGGTGCATCATTATGAACCTCATTAAAAATTGGCTGTTGCCCTGCAGGAGTGTTTAAAATTTCTGTTATGAAAAATGCTATGTACTTTTTCATATGTTCACTACACTATTCCACTCAGCAGTTACGGTCTAGAAAAACATAAAATAAAAAGAAAACTGCTATTCCTAAACCTTGAATAAGAGCCTACAATGGCATCTAAGAGCTTCTGTGATTATAAAATTTTGTTAGGTTATCCACGGTAAGCTAGTCTACCCTTCTATTCCTAATATTTGAAAGTTTTTGCTGAAGAACTCCTGTAAGAGAACTGTGTTTGTACAATGAAGGATGGCAGGGGTATAACAGGAGCAGTTTTAAGTCTTCTCCACACCACTGGAAATTCTTGCGGATTATGCAAAGCACCAAGTAATCCTACTTGGTCTGGCTGGCTTTGCACCTCCCTGTCAGTTCAGCAGTCTGGGTGCTGAAGTGAGATTTTTGAGATGTGTGAGTGGCTCTCCATGCGCTGAAAGGTGGAAGTGTGTCCCTCGTGTCTCCTGAGTGGGCAGCTGGGGTGCTCTGGGGCTTTGTGGGTGACATTTCTGAAGAACTGTATTTTAGATTCCCTATAGTTACGACTACACATTCCACTAATGTGAAATAGGTTTTTCAGATATGTTCAGTTTGTAGCAACTTCCATTTTACTACATCCTTTGAGGTTTAATTCATTGGCAAATCTCCCAAATTTAAAGGCACAGCCTTTCCTGAAGCTAGTGCAATTTTGTGTAACATACTATAGGAAGATACTAGTGTTCTTGGTAAGGGTTTTACAGGTTTTTTTTCTATCCATTGTAAACATTTGAGATCTCAGACTTTTTTTAGCACATGTAGCTTATGTGTATACACTGATGAAGAAAACTTTTATTCTGATATTCATAATTGCTTTCCATTCATGCTACTCAGTAATAAATGCTGAATTGATTAAATCTCTAGAAGAATATATCATCATTAATACTCATTTGGCATTACCTAAAGCACAGTGTGTTCAATCTTCTGTTAAAGGGAGAATACAATAAAATATATAAATTTATAATGATATAATTTATATATTATGCCAGTTCAGAAAAGTTGTCTAATTTTATCAGGCAAAACTTTGCATCTTCCATCGGCTTCACTGGAAACTTTGACAGTGATTATGGTAGTCAGAAAAATTAATTAGTTTTGTAACTGTGTTCTGTTAAAATGTTGCTTTAGGCAGTGTATGCTGAACCCAAAATCTTTATGCCTTTTGGTTTTTAAAGGTTTTGGGACTCCTCTTGCGGTAGCAGAACAGAATTGTGTCAGTGTTCCAGCTGAACGAGCTGCTCGGATTGTACACAACTGCAACATCTACTGAATTGTTGTTTTGTGATCCATTTTGCTGTGAAACATTTCTGTCTCCATCCTTTTAACTTGAATTTAAAGATACTTGATTTCAAAAATCTCATGAAGATGGAAGCTAAGGTACATTACAAATTAACAATGTTGTCTTCCTTCTCACACAAAGTGTGCTTATCCCTTTCTCTTATTCTTCCTAGGTGAGTAACTGAAGGTTAACAGAATTCCTGCTTGCCAACCATGCTTATTGCTTTTCTTGTAGTACGTGGTGGGTAAGTAAGAAAGATGCTGATATTATTCTGTTGCTTCTTTTTTGATTTTCTTTTTAAATGAGCACACAAGCAAAAATGAATGTTGAATAATAACATCTGCAATGATGTTTTAATCCTCCTTGGCATGTGCCACAATTGGCTGCTATATTAACATGCTATAAAAATGTGTAGAAGATTTGAAAATGTATTTTATACGGGGAAGCTTAGCTTGGATTGGATACTCAGTTTCATGGAATTGTCTGATTGTTGTGTCCTGTTGTTGTTTAAAATGTGTGCGTAGGGTAAACTTTCAAAGTTTTAGAATTGTAGATGTGAAAGTGATTTGTTTTGTTTAGGAACAAGTGTTCCATGAAAGACTAAAATTCACAGTCATGCAAACTAATTCAGAAAATTATTTCACAGATCTCGATAAGTGTTTTGGGCTTGTGGCTGCAATGCTTATAAATAAACATTTTGCATTTTGAATTTTATTAATGGTCAACATTATGCTTTGAAGTTGTATTTCTTCTGCAAAAGTTGTTAGGAAAAATAAATTTGTTGGTTAATAGTCAACTTATATTTCTTAGTTATTATTTGCATTATTTATGTTTGCTATAACTGGAGATTTTTTTTTGAGAGACCTTTAAACAAAGAGGCAGAAAATTCATATTAAAAATGTGGTGAATGGAATAAATTCAGGATGCCAGATAGCAGTTTTGTTATGGCTTTCTTGTTTGGGCCCTACCATTTTTTTGTCATAGCCGTGACTTACTTGATTGTTACACTCTCGGACTTTTTCTTTAAATGTTTAAGAGAAACCTTTACAAAAGGTGGAAAAAAGTTAGAGATATTGTGTCTGGTTTTATATTCTTAGGTAGCAGGTTAACTTTTCAAGAACTATTGAAACAGCCTTGAAGTTCAGATGGCTTGCAAAAACAATAAGCAGTGTTTTCCTCTCATTTGAAAACTGTTTTTATAAACTTATGTTATCAAATCTTAGACTGCTTACTTCAATTGAAAGACAGAGAAACTAGTGATAAGCCTCATGGAACTGAATGGAAATCTTGATTTTTGAGGGTCAGTAATTCATCCCATTGGAAAATATTTAGTGTTTTTTTATTATTTTCATTCAGTGATATCTTAATTAGTAGCCACAATGTATAGACTATTGATGGAACCAAAATTAATTTAAATGATACAGTAGATTGTAGACTTTAAAGGTATTTTTTATTAATTTCCATCTGCCTGGGTATTTAAATCTTCCAAATAAAGTAACTGAAGTGTGATTTGCCTGCTCTCTGTATCAATGTTGTTGGGATCTATTGACAGTTGTGTGTATCTTATGAAAAAACTTAAAGCAAATTTACAAAAGGAATTATTAAGGCCTTGGATTTATATACTATGTTGGATTCTATTTAGAAGCATATGGTAGTCCTGGAATAAGAAAAGTAATAAGGAACAAAAAACTTCCTTATTCTATGAGTAATTGCTAACATAAAAGCAGGACTTCAAAAAGCCTGGAATTTTTATGTCAGCGTTAATTAGGTATTGGAGGAGCCTCTGATAGTACCAGAATAGATCCAAATATTGGTGACTTGCATCTCTTGAATGTAGAATAGACTATATTAATCTTCTATGCTCTATAGAAATAATGTGAATTGCATTTAATCAGGTTGAAAAGCTAAGCAAAATACAGCGAAACTTTAACTTACGTATGTTAATAAACAGTATTAGGAACAAATCAGTTGCAAAATACCAATGCCATTTTCATTTTAAGTAACTACTAAATATGGATGGATACAGTGTGTCATCCAAATATAGAATTTTGTACATAAACTGAGCTGCATTTTAAAATAATAGCTGCCTTAAAAAGTTTCTACAAGAATATCTTCTGGCGTCTTGATGAATTACATCAGCTTTGCTTACATACTAAAATCAGCTTTCATCTCTTTCTATGAGTAGGCTTGTGTTACTAATTACAGCAGTAATGGATTTCGTAAATATTGGAGATATTTTATTGCACTGTTAAAAAAAAAAAAAAGCTTTAACTCCCATTTTTGTAGCCAGGTTGCTATTTCTTTCTGGTTTACATGAAGCTTGATGTGAACACTTCATTGATTTGTATTTGATTTAAACTGCTTAGATCTTTGGTTCTATAAACCTGAGCAGATCCATCCTTCCATCCTACTCTTCCTCTTCTCCCTCCTCCCCCAGACATTTAGGTTTGTCTTGTGGTATTAATTGAACCATAAAATGCCTGAATATGAGAATAACTGATGACAACAGGAGCATCTTCCTAAACCTTTTGATGAGCAGATTTAAAATTCAGCTGACACAAAAGCAAGCATAGCACTTCTTATCAAAAACCAGAGGCATTGCATTCATGCTGACTCTCCTGCAGCTACAAAATCAAAGTGCAACCAAACTGCACAATTCCTGAAGTACCTCAACAATTTGAGCAGTCAGGACCATGTCTAATGAAAAAGGTGTGTTTCAAATATACATTGATAAAGGATTTTCTCATCTGCAGGTAACTTTAATACTTCATTATTTGCTCCAGTTTGAGATGAAATTTGAATTTAATAGGCTTTTCAATACTATAACTGTGCCTTGTTTTATTCTGACTGAAGGTAAAATAAACTGAAGAAATAGTATTTTGGTAATCAGTTACTTGTTCTTTTCTTCTTGGAGCTAGCTTTTTGCAGATGTTTTTGTTTTTGTTTGGGGGTGGTTTTTTGTGTGTTGGTTGGTTGGAGTTTGTTGTGGGCTTTTTTATTTTTTTTTTCCCCCTTTCAAACAAAAGTGCATTGTGCATTTAAAACAAAGAGGTTTTTTTTCCCCTTTTTGTTCCTAGGGCAAACAACTTTAGAATGCCTGCATTGTACTTCAAAATGAAATAGTAGAATGGGAAGTCTAACACTTCAAACTTGATAGGTTTTTTTATATATGCAAGTGCTACTTGTGGAGCACTTTGGAGATCTCAGCAATTACAAACTAAATTATTTACTCAATAGTATCTACAAGTCCTGTGAAACAAAGATCAGTCTGAATCTTTTCTGTTTTATATGCTCTATAAGAGAGAATTTTGACACCTGTTATGTTTGGGTGTCTCTGAATAAAAGTTGTTCTTTCTGTTCTTTAAATGCTCTTTTTTGCTAATATATGCATACACAGAAGAGAGCTTTTGTAATGTGCTTAAAAGCAGATTTTATTCCCATCAATTGCTGCTTTCTGCATTTAGTGTGGTTTTCTTAGAATTTTTTGTTTATTATCTTGATGAGCTTTGTGTGTAGACTAGATAGGCTGTGGTAGCAGTGGTACTGCACAGTGTGGACTAACACACCTCAGCTTGCAGGTGGTTTTGCAGCTTTCTGTTGAAAGGCGACAAAGCAACCCTTAACAGTGGCTACTTTAAGCTGCATGGAGATGACCTGTTTGTGTAGTATGCCTTATTTGTACGAAATTGACTCTATTTGGGGTTTCATGTGGGTGATGTAAATGACTTGAGGGCAGTCATGCTGGCTTGGGAAACATGGAACAGAACAGCTGAGTGCAGCAGACCGATCTAACAACAAACTGAAGAACCATTCAGTCAAACTGAAGGGCTAACGTGGTGTCAGTCGCAAATGAAAATGCGTCAGCTGGACAAGATGTGAGTCTGGAAAGTCGAGATGTCCAGAATAGCAGCATTAGTAATGGAAGCAAGCATGGCTAGAGCATCAGCAGCTGGGTTAGGAACAGGGCTGGGCACTGGGTTGGATGTGACAGAGCTGAGGATCAAAGTACAGAGAAGGTGGAGAAGGAGAAACTTAAGCCAAGGGGTGAACTGCCCTGTGTAAAAGCGGGGAATGAGGCAGCTTCACATACCTGAGGGGCTGGGAATGCCTCCAAGGTTGATTCTGACCAGCAGCATGGGATGAGCTCCAGCTTGTTTTCAGGTGGGCCAGGCAGGGGCAAAGAGCAAGGAGAGTTGAAGCTTAAAGAGGAAAATACAGCTCCGTGTTTTTAATAGCTCTGCTGAGAGGGTTCATGTTTGTTGCTAACAGCTTTGTGCATAGGTATATATGGCACTAAATATTTTTCCATATCAAAGCTACCATGTAATGACAATGTGAATTAAGCAGGGTAATTACTAAGAGAAACTTGACTGAGATTTGTCATGACTGCACCATTTTTCTATGCACTGAATGGGAGGTGTTGCTAAGGGGCATGATGTACTTTGTCTATGATCTGCAGCTTAATTGAACATCTTGTTATGTTTTTGTTTGATTACTTACAGCACAGAAAATATGCTACGTGGCTTCTTATATAAATAAAATATATTATCCTTCCTTCAGCTTGCAAGATGCAGTGTAGGGCAGGAGTAATGTGATAAAAAGAAGCTGGGGAGGGAGCATGGTGAGGTGCTATTCACTGGGAGCTGAAAACATGTTAATATAAAAACTCTTGATTTGATGTTAAAGAAGGAAATAAGTAAAAATATTTTTTTTGATTTCAGGCATTACACGTCTTCCAGGAGACAGATGTTCACCTGGTCCCTGGCTTAGCTTAGGAAAGGCAGCAGAGCAATTAAGCTGCCACAGAATGATCTTGAAGTTGCTGCTAGTTCTTGCAGATAAACTAGTCCAGTTTGTACTATTTATCAGGATGGAATGAAAACTACTGATTCATGAAGTTGCCAGAGGGTCTTTCTGGCCACCCAGGTGCTCTGTTCCATGATGCTCATACATTTTTTTGCAGTGGAGACAGGTACAAAGCCAAACTCTGATAGATAGGACTGTGCTAGTTAGGTGTCTGTTCAGTGATGGTGACTTGTGAGCAAGCTATTCTCTCACATGCCTCACTCCAGGCTCTTTCTGTTCTGTTGTAGATTTCATCTAGTAAAGCCCATTTTTTAATGCCTTCTCAATTGCCTCCTATGCCTTAGTTTATATGCATTATTTAGTTGGTGATTTTTGTTTTTGAGGTTTTTTTTTAAAGGAAGGAAGCATAAATTAATCTCTTCTGCAAGGAATGAGAAAAGACTGACTTTTTTTATTTCTGTCCAGAAATTTATGCCAGTCTCCGTTTTTTTTTATAGTTAAAAACATGTGAGGCCACATAGGAAGATGGATCAGATAAACAGTTTAGTAGTTTGCTTAAATGCGCTGTGTGGAAACTTTGAGACAGATACAATTTTTTAGGAAGTGGCAGGTGCTTCAGCAGGAAATAAAGAGGCTTTTCAGAGAATAGTCAGCAGCTCCAAGCAACCTGTGTGTATGTGGAGACATGAGATTTCAGTGTTCTTCTATGTCTCTCAGAAGAGCAGCCAAAACATGGTTTTCCTAAAGGCAAGATCGAGATCATGAGCAATGTGCTGTTAATGCTGGTGTGAAGTCTGTGCTTTTGGTCAGAGATTGACCAAATCTGATTTTAATTAGAGGAGTATTTTTCACGCTCTTACATCTTCCAATTAATAACAGCAGTAAAAATTAATAGACTTTGATTAGTTGTACTTTTAATTCTCAGTGTGGGTTTTTTTTCTGAAAAATTCATGACTGGTTCAACTCTCACATTCCAACAACTCTAATAAAATCCTGCATGGAATTTATCTTCTTAACCTCCTATACTATAGATACAGTATGTGCAGTATTGTATATCTCTTGGATTTTTAACATTAGAACACTTCTTAAATATTTTTTACTATAAAAGTATTTTAGACTTTTCCATAACATCTGCAGTTGCTTATATTTGATTTATTTTTTTGCAGGCTTGCAACCATGAGCTTAAAGTAGAAAACTATAACCAACTTAATTTTGTGTCATCCAGGTCCCTGATTTTTTACACATAATCTCTTCTAAAAGGCAGTTAGATATTGTCTTACTCTAAGTACTTAGTTGAAGTGTGTCTTTACAGCATGACTGTAAAACCGTAGTCAATGAGATGAGCTTTAATTTATAGTCAAACCAATGACATATTTTTGTTATGTAAGTTTCTGTTTAGGTCCATAGAAGTTGCACAAAAAAAAGAATGTAAATCATTATCCGGTATTTAAAAGAAAGAGACTTGTTCTTTTTACTTATGAGAAACAGACTTGTTTAAGGTCAGGTTTTTTTCTCTGATACGGGCCTTCTTGGGTTTGTTGGTGTTTTTTGGCTTCTTTTGTTTTTTGTACTTCATGTGCCAGGTGGCTTTACTGACTCCTTTTGTCCTTACTAAATAACCTGGATGAGTGGCATCATTTCACTTACTGCTATTTTAGGGAAGTAATAACAGGTTTCAGATATGAATGCGGTCTCCGGAATATAGTCCATTAAACAGAATGAAAACCAGGGCCCTTTTTGATGATATTATGTATGGTTTATTAATAAAATGTCACCCCCTTATTGTGAATATATTCAGGAAAATTGTCTTGAACTCAATCTGGTTGAATAAAAGCACTGACATACCTTCAGATGCATTTGCTGAACTGGATTCGGTATAAGAAATTCCTGATACTTTTATGGGACAGATAGGCAAAACCCCAAGTGACTCCATGTAGATGCAGTTTGTAATTAAAGTGTATTATTATACTTAATATACTTATAATTCTTATTGTTTGGAGGGGGTTCTTTTGGAAGTGAATTATTATTACTCCTCCTTGTAAGGTAAATTATACTAGACATTTTCTTGCTCTTCATTTAGATATTCACTATTTCATTTTTGTCGTTGAAATGACTGCACTTGATGCAGTGTTATGAATTTTTATATTGCAATTATATTTTCTTGTGACATGTTGTAGCTTCTTAATCCAGTGCCTATATTCTATTTTCTCTGTACAAATTCTGGCATGTACTTTCCTAGCTTTTTGAGTTCCTTCTTTTATGCTTTGTAACAATGCTCTTTCTACTATTTATTCATCATTGCTCCCACAGCAAATTTTCGTTTTCCTTTTTCCTCTTCCATACATGGTGGTTTTATTTTACTAGACTGCTTTGTAGTTTCGGCAGACAGTGAGGAAAAAGTAATTGAGACTTTGATCCTACAGTAAGCAATGCTCTCATTCTTTGAGGGGGAAAGTGACTCAGTACAGAATAAAACTGTATAATATTACACTTCATGGATTAAGTAGTGCTAAAATGTTAACTGTAGTAAGACTAAATAATGAAGAATTTAAAAGTGATCTTAACTTTCTTGGTCCAATGTCAACTGCTATCATACCTTTATTTTTTAAAATTATTTCAGCTGCAACAATAATACTGGGACAGTTGGCAAGTCAAGTCTATCTTGAAATGTTGCTCATTACATTTTTGAGTCAGAGGTGATAATTTTCTGGTTTTGATTGTTCTATGACATAAGACAAGTCTTGCTTTTGAAGGTCTTTTGAGTGGAAAAAGTCACAATGAGCTAAAAACTTTTTTCTGATCAATGATTGTTTCCTTGAAAGTAGAATGAGACAAATTCACAAAAATGAGAACTGGAAGATGTACTTTTTATTTATGCAGTCACCTATTGACAGGTTTGCTTGGGTAGCCAAAGCTTAACACATGGTTTTTTCTACTCACCAGAAGCCAAGGCACACAGTTGCCAAGCTCAATCCATTTTAGGGTGCAGACTGGTTATTTCTGTAGAAGTTAAATGTAGTTCTTTAAAATGTCTTCCACCTCACTGGTGATTAGCACCTTTGCAGCTGAATTAACAGGTTGTCTGAATTTCATTCCTCACATCAGAGTATGGCTCCGTAGCAAGTCCCGATAACTTTGTGCTGAAGTGACCAGACTCAGTAATGAGCATCTGGTGCAGCAAGTTTTCAATCATCTCAGCTCACTGTGCCAGAATTCATTTTTCTATGCCCTTAGTCATCGATTTCACTGGGCTTTTTTGTTCATTGACTCACGGCAGTGTTGCAATAGAAAGTCTTGACTAGCTAAATCAAAACGCTTTTCAGAAAGGTAGTCATGGAATGAAAAGATGAAGAAAAAGAAAAGAGATAAATCAGGGGGAATTGGAGAGAGGGCAAAAATGCTGGTGTTAAACTTCGAATCAGTTTCAGAAAGGAGCAGAAATCAATAGGAGCTTCAAGTACTTTGAAAACCTCTGCATCCCACTCTGGTTTGTTTGATCTGGACTAGCACAAAAGTGCCAAAGACAGAATAACTGTTCCACAAATCCCAAAAGGTGACTGAGTGGCAAGAAGGGTCCTCTTTCTTCCTCATTTTACGTATGTTTTCATCAGTGCCAGCCTGGAGTAATTTTTTTCTGTTTATATCTAGGAAAAAATTCCAGATTCACATTATGCAAAACCCAACCTACTCTTTCATCCCTTGACTCACTATTTGTTTTGCATGCTTGGATCATGGATTTTTGCTAGTATGCTGTTTTTGTTACAATCAGTTTTCTCTTAACTCAAACTCAATGGTTTCAGTAGAAAAATTCAATCTACCATTATTTTTTTCGGACTGCTAATGGAAAATTTTGAGAAATGCAAAACTGAATAGCACAGGTTAAGGGCAGCCATGCAAGATCTGTGTAGTGATGTTCTCTACCAGCTTGGACAACACGGGATCGTGCCGTGCATTCACTTCATGTGACATCCCAGAGATAAATGATACCTTTCTCTTGCCTTCCTTTTCTTTTAAATGAAGATTTACTCCATCCATAAAGTTAAAGAAGGCTGATGCTTTCCGTGCCATAGTGAACTCTTTAAACAGATTATTCTCTTATGCTGCAGTAATCTGTTTTGGATTAGATATTCAGTAAATGGTCTCTAATGCATCATACAGTTGGTAATGTCAGGTGGTCTTTCAGCAGTTTGGGTTTTCTGTTGTTGTTGGTTTGTTTTTTTTTTGAATTGGGGTGTTTTTCTAATAATAAGTGACTGGTTGTAAGACATTGAACGTGCTTTGTATAATGAAGTCTTAAATTTTGTATAAATATATACAATATATTTGCATGTTCCTATGCTCCTGTATTCTGTTCTGAATTCACTGTCTGCTCTCACTGGAAAAATCTCAACTTTCTAGGATGTTCTTACTTAGGAATTCCACTAGATTTGGAAATGCGAGGGATACTAATATTCTTAATTCAGGCAATTATCAAATTTAGCCTATCACTGATAGAAAAACCTTCAGGTGTGGATTTTTTTGCCTTTGTTTTTACTTTTGAACATGTCTGTGGTACACACGTATGCATAATGAATTATATAAAGCATATTTTTTTAAAGGGGCTCTTTAGTCTCTCCTTTCTCACTCCTAATTTGGTGCTCTAAACTTATACTAGCAGCTACTAAAACACCTCTTATGTTCTTTGAGGTTGATTTTGTTTTGTTTTTAGTAAATTAGAGAGAGAAGGAAGTTGGATGGCTTTGCAAATGCTGTGTTGAAAAGATAGAAGAAAAGGAAAGGTCTAATTTTTGTAACTTAAACATTGCAAAAATCACAGTTGTACTTCTACTCCATTACATTAAAGAATTGCTGTCCACTGGCTGAATGGACTTCTCAGGTTCTTAAAAAGCTGAGAAAACACTTACTGAGTGGCTTCCTCCTGTAAGCACTTCCATGCACTACACCCAGGGAGATTGTTCAGCCCACAGTGAATGCTGCAGCTCCTTGCAGGTGTCTTCATTTAACATCCAGCACAAAAAAAATCAAGCAGTTTGACCCATGCATCTGGAATTAAACCTTTTGTATACAAAAATATGGCTGAGACCTCTTAGTGACTTCAGAATACATTTAGTTTTTTATGAGTTGGTGCTTTTATAGTCTGAAAGTTGCATTATTTGCTATGTCTATGAGACGACTTGTATGTTGATGGCTACACACTGAACCACTTTTTCACTAATCATCTGAAAGAAACTTACTTCAAAGACAGGTGATCCCTCTGACTTACAGATTCTAAATGCCTGGGGAATCCTTAAGTATCATGGTCATTTATACCTCAGTGTGGCCTATGGTTCAGCCTATGAAGATAAAGGGGATGTTAGGACAGCCTAAAGTCTGCTGACTCTGTCTCTTGAATAGGCTTTAGGAGATAAAATTGTCTGGAAAAATGCCTCGTAAAATGTCTGAGATGCAATGAAAGGGTTAATCCTAAAATTGATCTGGCCCCAAGACTTGCTTTTCCTCCCAAGGTGGGAAAAAAGCCAAATTACATTGTTCTTGCAGACTAACTTATTAAGGAACAGCAGAGCTTGGATATGTGGGGAAATTAATTTTCAAGTGAGAAATTTCTCAAGGAGTATTTACCTCTGACGGCTACTGAATGGTAGTTTTAAGCTCCTAAGATGTACTGTATTATAAATAATTGTTCATAAGGAAGAGAGTGTAAGAGTATGAGTAAGAATTTTCAGTAGTAAAGTGGCTGGGAGCCCTCTTCCTAAAGAATAATAATGTTTTCATTGAGCAATCAAAATTATTCCCATATGCAGAACTTTATCTGCTCTTTTTATCCTTCTTAGAGACCTACATGTTCTTGATGGTCTTTTTTTTTTAGCAGTCCACATTTCCATTAAGAAAAGCAAGAGAAGACCTCCAATCACCCTGTGCCCCCGTGGTCGGTACTTGAGGCATACAAGGCTTTTACAAGCAGTAAAAAACTTGGCTGAGAGGTGTTTGCCTGTGGGAATTAAGGGCTGCTCCAGAGTGGGTTGACGTGGAACACAGGGAGCAGTAGTTGGAATTGTAGAGGGAGGTAGCTTGAAGACTGCTTGCTCTCTTGCTTAGCCAAGGGGTTTCTGCAGCTATTCCAGGCAAAGGAGTTTTATTCAGGAAAGTCCCTGGAATACTTGCAATTCCTGAATCATCTAACATTGGCCTCACTCTGGTAACCCCTTGGGAAATCTAATTGCTAGCAGCTTCTTAGAGGTCAATATTATAGATTGCTTTTTACAGAAAGATCAAGGAAAAGATCAAGCTGTGCTTCTTGTTTGAAGATGGGAGGGAGGAAGGACAGGTAGAAAAGGGCAGGGAGCTCAATAAGAGAATGTGATCTGTGCACTGGAGCACTGAAACAGCTTTTCATTGTAACCTTGTATTTGATTATGGTGCTTTAGAAGTAAAGCCCAGGGGTGAAAACAGGATGGAATGATTAAGCACCAGCCCTGTTAAACAAATAATTTCCCATGGAGAAAGTGTTTAAATGTGAAACTTTTGTCTTTTATTATGCAGGCAGTTTTATTTTTTGTTTATTTTCTGAGCCCAAACTGTATTTTCAAACTCAGTTGCTAAAATTTTAATTAAAAGCAATTTAAATCTTGTTAGCTTTTGAGGAGAGGACTCTACCAAAGAAGTTGTATTTGAGGTGGCAAATACAGAACATGCATAGATGTACTGAATACTTTGATTAAAAATGATTATAGCAAAAATGAACTTAATCTGCTGCTTTTTATAAAATTATGAGAAATACCTTATTCTGTAAGTCAGATGTGGAGTTTGCCTTATTTTCCTGTGGGTTTTTTTAATCTGTTCTGAGTTCTTCAGTACAGTTATTGTGGGAGTGCTTTAAGTAACCATATGAATTGACACAGTATTGAGCAGTACTGACAAACAGATAAATTGAGTATGCAGAACAGATAAATAAGACCACAGGATAGTGTTTTTTGAAGTTATTTTCTTAATGAGTGCCTTCACTTCCCTGTATCTGAGACTGTATTGAAGGTAAACCAAGTAGCAAACTGAAGCTGTGAAAGTGGTTGCTTTGCAGAATCTGTTGGATGATTAAGTATTTCAAGAATAAAATATTAGTAGATAAATATTTTGATTTATGTAACCAAAATGCCAAAATAATCTTCTGCTCAACAAAACAAAAAAGCAGTTGTGATACCTAAAGCTCTTTAAGTTCTGCAGCATGACCAGGCAAGCTTCAGTTGGATTTTAGTAGAACATGTCTGTAGAATACTAGAAAAATTGAGTTTCTAAACTGTTTTCTGTCTGAAAAACAGTATTTGTAGAACGGCTTGATAGAACATAGAGGAAAAGGCTCAAGTTACATTTTGGTTTTTTTAGCTTATATGGTGAGATAACAAGTTGATATAGATTTAGTTCACATTTAGGGGGGGCAATTTAATATGAAGAGGCCTTTTTTATAGTCGATATAAGAAAGCACTGGCAACACAGTAATAGCACTGTAGTATCAGAATTTCAAAAGTATGCTTTATTATCACTAACAGTTTTGATTATCACTGCAGTTTTGAGATAACTGCAGTGCTAATCCTGGGCCTAAATTGCCACTGGTTGGCAATATCTGGTCTTTTATGCCTGGTTCCTTGTTTTCCCCACAGTCCAGCAGCTCCTCATTTGCAGTGAGCAGGGGAGTGAGAGGCCTCAGGCAGTGACCCTGCTCTGGCATCACTGCCTGCCTGGTGCACTGGTTTTTCCACAGAGCTATGTCCCTCTACAGCTGCTGTGTGTTTGGGACTGAACTCCTGGGGTGGGAAGGAGTAAAGGAGAGGAGGTGGGATGTGATGAATGGGGGAATGTGTTGTTGGAGAGGTGAGTGGTATTAAAGATTGTCAGTTTACATCTCAGTACAATGTTTGGTCAAGACCTTACCTTCAACCTTCTTTTTATGCTGCCACGGGAGGTTAGAGTCATGCCCCATGCTCCTCCAGAAGTTCTTCAGAATTTTTCTTAATATTGAGGTGTACCATTCAAATTTGTGAGCTACAATGAATTAAAGAAGGTAAAGAAGTGTAATTTTTCAATTTGCCCCTCCTTTGATTTGGGAAACTTAAGTCCTCAAGGAACTCATAATGAGCAAACGTGGAAAAGGTGATAGGCTTAAAAGGGTTCTCAGACATGTCACCAGAAAATACTGCAGCCCATCAGCATTCAACAATCAACTTTATCTCTATTAAAGCCTGAAAACCAGAAATGTAATGGGACAGCAAGGAGAAAAAGTACAGAAGACCATCACTGTTGTCTTGGGTCCCTGCAGAACCAGGACCTCATTATGCAAATTGGAGCTCATTTTAGCAAGGACCAAATAAAACTGCAGGGGTGAATCTGTTCTGCCAGAACCACGGGGGATTGGGGTGAAGGCAGGAGACCCCTGGTTTTGTACTGTTGTAGTTTCAAGGGCTTTCGTGGATGTTTGCTATGCTTTGCTTTTAGCAATGTGCTGTCTTACCATCCCAGGCCTGATAAAATCCTTACTTGAGTGAGCGTTTTTTGTATTTGCCATTTTGTTCCAATTATCTTTGAACAGTGCATCTTAAATAATGCTTCTCTGTAAGACAAATATTTTTCAGGTACAGTGATCTGTCAAAAAGTGTTAGGATATCATAGTGTAAATTTTATCACAGGTGTCTTACATCCTGACTTAACTAGTTTAGCATTTATTGTGCTGTAATGATTTCCATTTTCTGCTTGTTCAAATAAGCTCTTATATTTCATGCACCTAAGTTTTGACTGACACTGGATATTTACTCTAATATGCATTTTGATAAAGTATAGAGCAATTAGAAGGAAGATGACACTTTTACGAGGGAAGACAAGTAGTTTTCACTAGGCAATACCATTTATCATGTTTTTATTAGAAAAAGATAGAAAAGCTGTGTACAGTTCTAGAGTGAGGGCAGTGGAGTGTAGAATCGTGTGCCCCCTGTCAAATTGATAGAGTAAAGATGTTGAGGGAGATAATGGAAACTTTCTATTCAGTGAGGAGTGGAATAAAGAAACCATTTCTAGTCATTCTTCAGCATTGATTGCCTTCGTGCTTTAGGCTTAGATCAGAACTTGCACATAATAAAGGGAAAGTTGAACAAATATGGAGATCCACTTCGGAAAACGTAGTTAGATGAAGCTGTTCATTTGGTGCATAGACATCACGAAAATATTTAACATGGAAATTTACTGCAGGTGATAACTACAGTGGTGATAATACAAAGGAATAAGCTGCAAGCAGTAGCGCTGATAAAATGTCGAATATTTAGTGCGTAGTGGAGTAAACGGTCCAGTGCAAAACACATGGTTCCAAATGTCTGGTTTGACCTTACGTCAAGGAAACAAAGCCACAAAATAAACCTACATTTCAGCAGTAGCAGTTCATAGTGTTCTTTATTTGGGTGTGCCAGGATTCACTTGAGCTTTCTTCACATCCGGCTGTACCAGTCAGACAAACACTTGCGTATTCTACACCTGCTTGAACCTTGCCTCTGCAATCATCGTGGCAGCGATGGGTATATTAAATTAATCACTTAGCAATTTTATTCTGCAACCTTCTGAAGCTTTAACATACTATAATTTTAAAGCAGTGTCATTATGGTTACCTGCTGGGGAATTTTATCTTCAGATTCTGTAATGCCTTGTTATTTGTGGTTTAGAGTTGTCCGAAAGACTGGATTTTGCAAGGCTTAGTACAAGAACATAGGATCACAAAGACTTGGAGTCAGAACATCTGAAAGCAAATGACAGAAAAGTAAGCAATCAGAACAGCTGTTGCTGTAACATGTACAAGAATTTGCTGTTTCTGCATCATGCTTACATTATTTGCAAAATATTAAGTTGCTATTAATTGACACTGGTTTTATTAGCCTGGAGTCAGGAATATTCATTGCAATAAAAGTGGTGATTGCTGTAGCTGAGAATAAACTAGAATTTCTGTGAGTCGCAGTTTGCAGATACTCATCAGTTTGGGATGCATTCTTCTACAGAAAAAAACTCGTGTGAGTTGGTTTGTAAATAGAACATAAAACCACCTTAGTATTATGAAAAAAAACCCCAAACTTTTTTTACTAAAGGGTGAAGGAAGATGAGAAGAAAAAATTGCAGGTAGTGGGAAGAGAGTTTTTTGCCAAGACCTGTTTCTAAATGGAGACGGTTGTAAACTATGAAAGAAAAAAATAATAAAGAAGAGGGAAATTTTCATCAGCAAGTGATATTAATCTAAGGGTGAAATAGAAGTTGAATTCAAGTTTTGTAATTTCTTCTGAACTATTGGTTTTATTAGTGGGAACAGCTCAGCCATTTGTTATGGCATTTCTTTTCCTTTTCTGTCACTGTCCTCCTCATACAGATGAAAAGATTTTTTAAAAAAGTGTAAGAGAACAAAATTATCCATAATTCAGTTTGCTAGTATGTTCATTAGTGGATCTGTTTTTATGTTGTTTATTTCAATCTGACATTGGAGCAAGTAAGGTAGAGAGGTGGACGGTCAGAAGAGTTTCATGAATGTCTTCTTTAAGCCTACTCTTTAATGAGAAAACACATCATTTGGGTCAATATGATTTTGAGAGCACATTTCAAGTGGTTGTTACCCATCAAAAGTTTCAATTGCGAGTGTCTATTTCCCTCATATTAGGACCAGCTATTTTTAATCCTGGCCTCAAGTCAGAATTGGGCCCTGTCTCACTTGTATAGTATTTTTTTTCTGCATTATTTTCAATATTTGCTCTTCGGCTTTGTAACGTGTTTTCGTGTTTTGACTTTTAGGGTTTCTTCTCTTAATTTTAATTGAACATTGTAATGTTTCTGATAAGATTGAGGCTACTGCAAACAAGCAGTACTTACAATAAAACTTGTAAAGGCAAATATCAGAATGAAGGAATTTTCTATCAAAATCTCTCATTTTAACAGGACTGGTGGTATTATAGTAAAAAAAAACCCGTTTCCTAACATGCTTTTCATTATCTTGTTATATATTCCCATTAATTAGTATTTTGTCATATGCTGGTGTATCTCTGTCTATATGTTTGCGGAATGAAAGAAATTAGTAGCTTAAATCTAAGTAGTTCCTGTATCTAACATCTTCTTGAGAAGAAATTATTGTATAAGTGTAAAACAAACACTGAGAATCAGAAGCCTTTTTGGCATTATTATGAATCATGACAATGGGACAAAATATTTGCTGAAGATGTGATACAAATGCTAAACAAGTGGCAATATAGTAATGGGATCCAGTACATTAGCCAGGGGTATCCACTTTTTTTGCTTTATAAAATTATTTTTCTTGAATACATACTTGCATTTCTGCCCTTTTTTTTTTCTTTCCTGTTCTTTTAGTAGCACGTGTCTTCTACGCTAAAGGTTACTCATAAGGTTCACCTTTCTTTAAACCTAATTTGCAGAAAAGATATTACTCTCCCATTAAAACAACCAAAATCTACTGAGGAATAGCACTTCATATTTCAGGTGTTTTGACTGAATAACTTCTTGGAATGTTTCATATTGTTTCCATCAGTGATGGCAGTTGATATTGTCGGAGTACTAATATCTATTGAAGAGTAAAGTGTCATAGAAAAATGATGTTTTATGAGATACTTGACCTAATTTTGATCAACGTGAGATACAAAAAATCAACTACCTGGAATTTTTCAGTGTGCAAGAAGGGAGGACTTTCAGTGTGCAACTAGTAGGACTTGTTATTTTTAATAGCCATCCAAGAATTAATTCAGTTACCAACAGTGAGAAAAACGGCCAGAAACAGAAAAATAGAGTGGGAAATGGGAGGAAGAAATAAAAAAACTTTGTTCTTGTAGTAATATTAGTTTTTCCATCCATTTGACTTTTATTGGCAGACATAATGTGTTGTGACAGTCTGAATACAGTGTGTCTATTGTTTGTAATGACCATTACACCTGTCAGTCTTAAATCTGAATTGGTAAACTAAATGAAATATCCTTTGCATAGGTATAAAGGGAATTTCAAAAAGTATAAAAAAATTTGAAACACAGGAATTGGAAGACAAATTGAATTCTGTTTTGTTGAGTTTTGCCCAGAGGAGGTGAGTACTGAGTTATTAACAATAGATTCAATAGATTCTGTAAGAGTTTTAACAACTTAATGCTAGCAGTGTTTCTCACTGCTAAAACATCTCCTCTTCTTTGGTTTAAGGGAAGGTCACTCTGACAATCATTTCGCTCTCTGAGATTTTTGAACTTTATCTGTTTGTAAGAAATTGGGTGAAAAATATATTTGCTGACCTCCACTAACTAAGATGTCATTTGGCTTTTTCTTTGTGATTGACTTATTTTGATGGATTTTTAAACTACCAATTTTATTTTATTTGACTCTCATCTTCTACTTACCCTATCTTCTTTTATTGGACTTTCACTAGCCTGCCCTGATCTTTATTGGGTTATCTGATCTCTTTAGCCTGAATGTTTTGCTCTTACTAAGGAAGCTGGGGAGATGGCATGGGAAACAACACTTTTAGCAGGATGAGGAGATGTCTCTGTCCTTATGTGTTGGGTTCTCCTGGGGCAGAAGATAAAAAGGATTCCGTTTATGTGAGCTTAGTGTTTGGAGAGAGCTGTTAGCTAGCAATAAACAGAAGGTATAGTCATTTCCTGACAAATAATGAGAACATGGTAAGTGGAAATTACTGAAACTAACTCTCTGATGTTCAGCAGAACTTGTTGTCAAGTCTTGAGCTACTTGTGACTTGCACAAGTCACAAATGGTCCTTGTCACCATGGTCAGCATAGTTGTTACTTGGAGATTAGACTAGCAGAATACTTCCTGAGACTTGAACTGTTCCTTTATCAGTTTACATAAAGACTGATTACCTAAAAATTGCTGTTGCTGTTATGTGTTTCTGGGCCTTGTATTCACAGAGATGACTGAGATAGGGCCCTCTTAAAATAACTGGGAAGATGCTGGTAGCAGGATGCAATCGTAAGAGATATCTGAAATGAGGTTTTTCTTTCTTTATTGCAACAGCATCTGAATTTGTTAACCCGCCAGAATGCTACAAGTTCACTCTCTCCCTTCCCTTCTCCCCATTTTCTCCTGCCCAGCACATGTAAATACTCTTTTCGTGTGCTGTTGAGGAACAAGTGGCTTGGGAACATTCTTTGTTGTAGGCAAATTGCTTTGTGTTTCTACTTGTTTAACACAGTACAGATGTGTATTTAATGGTAGTTTTTAATGGATTTGGGTAGCAACACAAACTTCTGAAGAAGGGAAGGGCTGACTCCTTTCGATGTGAGGAATAGATAGTCTGGATTTATGAGGAGGGGAAAAAAGTGACTTTCATATCTGAGCTGTCAATCTGATCACATTTTCAGTGGGTAACGAGTGACAGTTGTTGCCAGCTGATGGCTGTGTGGTGACCTGTGTGCAAGCAATTGCAATTGTGTTTGGTTTCAGAGCCTACAGGTGCCTACACTGCAGAATAAACCAACAAAACTGACAGTAATTGGCATTGGTTTCAGCAGGCTCTGCAAGAGGTCAAGGACAATCCGGCATTCTAGGACTTTGCTGGGGCAGTTTGGAGTTGTTGTCTGAGAAAATTTCTGTGGTTTCCCAAGCTCTAGCTGCCCTGAAGTTCAAGAGAGTTTTGGTTTCCAGGAATGTCAGTTCCACAGTCTTCAGCAGGACTGTCTTTCCTTTAGAAACATAAACATTGGAATGGAGGAGGGTAAAATAATAATCTCATTATGAAAGTATTAATTCCTTTGTAGAAATATCCAATTGGAAGTGTATCTTGCACTTTCCATTAAATAAAATTGGAAATCAGCGTCTAGTAGTGGTTTTGATTTCCATTTTAATTAAGAATAGTGAGAAATAATAGCTGTTTTTGTGAACATGTGTGTATGTATGCGTGTGTATATGTGCAAACACATTTGTGTACAGCAATTAGGCTCAACATATTGTGTGTAATTGGTGATTTACAACAGGAAGTGGCACAATTAATAACAATTAAATGCCAATAAATGCTTAATTGCACCTTATGCTCTATATAATTGCTCAGTAGTTTCCTTTTGTATTTACTGAAGATTCAGCTATCAAGAGAACTACTGAGATCCACCATGAACCTGTGTATTTTGTGGGTATAAAGTGATTTTGGGGATTTTCTTCATTTCTCTTGGGTTGGAGGGCCCTTGCTTTGAGTTTCAGTTCTGAAAGATGGTTATTGGTTATTTTGACTAGAGAATAACTTCGTGGTTTTTACCCTCACCATTGTTGTCTTGTTCAGTGATAGTTCAAGAAGTGGTAGCAGAAGTTTGCCATTTTCAGATGATATTTAAATGCAATTATGTTGGAGTTCTCTGGCAAGGACAACTGGAAGAGACTCATCTGGTGTCTAGGTATCGTTCTGCCTTGAAATACTTTTATTCTTTAGAGAGAAAGACAGTGGAAAGAGAAGTGAGGAATTTGCTCCCCTCCAGTACAAACTAAAGAGTATGAATGAATTATGATATCAGAGTGTCGCAGGGTGGTATCTACTAACCCAATCTCTTGCAAGATAAAGCCTGGGATCTTTTCAGCTGAGGGAATCGTCCTCATCGTCCTCTTTCCCAGATGTTTGGATTAGGTTTAATCCTAATGGTTACAGCCCTCCCCCTTTGTGCAAGACAGTTATGGGCCCATTCCTTGCTTCCAGAATTTTACCTAATAAAATTAATCTGACATTTTAGTAGCATCAGCAAAACAGTTATATTAATTAATTCATTATGCATCTATAGTTTTCTTTTTTAGTGCTGAGTACCACAAATATTTAATCAGCTAGCTGTAAGTACGCTTTAAATCAAAACTTGTGCCAACTCTTAGAAATCAAAACATACCTTCAGAAAAAAAAAAAAACCCCACATTGTAAATATAAGTTATATCTGTCATAATGATTACCTTTTTTGGTTTACCTTTCCTCCACAATTTAGAATCTCAAAGGTTACTGCTAAATTGGCAGGGTTTTTTTTAATCATTCTAAGTTTAAGAACAAAATCAATCTCTTTCTGCTGTCATGGGCTATATTTGGTGCATTTTTTCATCACATAAATTGAAGATTTTAACTTGAACATTTAGCATATAATTATGTATTTATAAATAAAAGCATCAATATGTAGTGCTAAAAAGTGAATTTAACTCTGAAGAGGGTTTGACGTTTGAGTCCTTCAGTTGTCTTACATAAATCTTAATGTAGCCATATATTAATTTGGAAGCAGTGACTTCAGTTTTCTTCCTCTTTCTTCCTTCTCCCAGACCTTTTCCATCTTTGTCTTCCTTCTTCTCCCTTTGCACTTTTTAATTGAAACACAGAAACACTGGTGGGCTTTTGTCATGGAAGAGTATCATAAAAAGGGATTTTATTATTTTCTAATCCCATGGCATAGGAAACAGATATTTCTGTGCTAGATTACAATTGAACCAATAAAGCAATTTTAGTGCAGTCTGGACACTTACATAACTTCCCAGACCTAGCATGAATTTTATTTGATGTTAGTTTATCTAAGTTAGGATGAAAACATCCAGGTACTTCTCAGTATTAAAGTAGTCACTGAAGAAGTATAAGTAGCTATAGGCTGTCAGTGTTATTAAACTATTGATGCATCTAATTCAAGTGTTTCACATCAATGTTACCTCTCATTTTGTATTTCAGTGCTGAGCCACATCTTATTTTCATTAATTTGCATTTACATAAAGCCTTTTAGAAATATATTAATGCTGTGGTTGTGAGAGATATTTTAAGAATTTGCTCTATCCTGTCATAAACAGCTTATAAGCAAAACAAAAAAAAAAAGGTGTATGATAGAGAAATATTTTCTCTTGGTGTTACTACCTGTAGGAGATCTATTTTAAGATATTTGAGATTGACCCTGGGGGACAAGTAGGAAAGGAGAAATGTATTGATGAATGAGGACAGAGATATTTCTAGAAATGTAAAACAATGTTCTCAAGGCAAAATAGGTAAGGAAAATGAAATATTTGGGAAATGCTTAAAAAAATCATTGGAAGAATGCTACTTCAGATGCATGTCCAGTCCGGTTTGTGTGCAGAACACAGGTGAAAAAGAAACTCCATTTCAGGGCTCTAGAAGAGGATTGGGAAGCTAGGGTGGATTGCAGGGTTTGGATGGTGGAATAGAACTCCTCTCAATTTCAATTCATTCAAAAATAGCATTTTGAGAAGGGAGTAAGTAAGACTTTGTTAAATTGTTTTACTTAAAATGATGCATTCAGAAGTCTGTTTTAAGCCTGAATAGCTCACCCAACGAGAAAACCTAAGACATGCTAATCTTCTTTGGGGGCTATTGAAGAAGAAAGTGGAATGATCGTCCTTTGATTTCTACAGTTCAAATGACCAGGCTCTCATTCATGTGTGGATTAAAAAGGAACAGTTTTTCACATGGGTTCAGAGCAAGGCTGATGCATGACTGACTTTCTGGTGAGGTGCATTAACTGTGTATTACTGATATGAAAACTGAGTTTAAAGGTAAATCAAACTTATTGCAGCCTGTTTCTAATTGAGTTGTGTTTGCAGAAATTTCAGTCACAAAAGAAACAATGCTCTTCTGATTGTGAAGTGGCTTATTATAAACATATTATAGATCAGTAAAAAGTAATACACAATATAGTTTGTAAATACATGCTCTGTCATTACATATAGGTGTATTAAGAGCATCTGTATTTGCCTAGTCTTTGCCTTCTACTTTACTTTTGTTTTGAAAATTTAAAAAAAAAAATTGTTTTACTATTGTGTAACTTGCTCTAATAACTAAGATACTCTTTTGTTTTTTATAATTTTGTTTGTGTTAGTTCATTTTTGAGTCTTTGCCAGGTTTTTTTTCCTTGCCAGTTTTTTTTCTGTTTCTGACCAGCTGATATGATACATAGCTTGTATTTCTACATATTTCACTTGGGTTGGAGGAAACCCGGATGAATCTCGTTTTGCTGTTTACCTGCAGAGGCTTTTTGATTCTTGTTATACTCCTTGAATCAGTTGTATGTTTTCCTCTGTTTGAATTTGATGCTACTTTTTGCTGTATTATTTATAGATGATCTGAGAAGTCTTTGATCAGTATCAATTTGGTTCTCTTGTGGATGAAGCCTGGAAAGTCCATGGTATTTAAATATTTGCTGGTTGATTAATGACCTGTTACATAAACTTACTTTCCATTGTTCAGGAGAGTGTACTGTGTTTTAAAAAAACATGATTGCCATGAATCTACAAATAAAAAAGTGAGCTTTGGAAGCTGGAAATAATTGCTCAATTGCCAATATATTAGTAGATAAATCAAAGGAAACCTGGTGAAATGTTTTTCTTGACACACAACTCTTTTTTTTTTTTGTGATCTCAGGTAAATTACTGAGGGCCAAATTTTACAAAAGCACTAAATTCTTATTTTTTATTTTTAAATCTTGCTCATTGTTTTGTGTATTTTCTCCTTGTGCTGGGAGAGCAAAATGATTCCAAATGTAAACACAGGCAGAAGTGGTGTGAAGGCTTCTAACACAGATTTAGAATACACTAATGTCTAGTGCAAGTTTTTGATGCTGTGTTTAACTGTGTTTGGCAGATATGAGTAGTATCTTTTCTATTCAAAGCAATAATTTTGCTGTAAATAATAGGGAAATAAGCAGTTTGTCCAGTTTGGGGAAACTTAGAATACAGTGCTTTAAAATCAGTGCCATAGCACCAAGGGAGGGAAAAAAAAAATATCTAGACCTTGATCTGGAGAAATTGGAGAAGGGGATGAGCCTCCTTACAAAACAAGACACATTTGTTTAATGGCATAAACAAATGCCTGTGGCAAGAGGCTTTTGGCAGTATTTATTATAAAGAAACTACCTTTGGATAATGTTGAAATGTGGTCTATTTTGAGAGTTAAAGAAAAACGCTGTTGCTTCCCTGAATTGCAAGCCTTTGAATGGAGTGGATTCCACCTTCTCTGAATGTACCACAAAAATCAATCATTAAATGAAAAAGTCTGCTTGGTTTTCATTTTGTGATGAGGGAAAGCTGACTTTGTCACAATTGAGACAGACATGATGACACTGAAAGCTTGGCTATGGAGGATGTTTTCACCCTCTATTCACATGGAAAAGTGTTGTTACTGTGGAAAAAGTAGAATCTAAGTTTACGACAAATAAGTGTATAACTTGGATGTGTTTTTAAATTGGTCTCCTATTGTGGTAGAAATTAAGCATTCAGAGTTCTATCTGTAGATGAAGAGATTTTGAGTCAGTTGTAGCAGTCCAGCCTCTGTTACCAGTCACACACTCTTTGGTGGTCTCTGGAGGGAGGTCACCCTTGTTCAGCTGGTACTAGATCAGAACAGAACTAGAACTGCTGAACAGCCCAGTAGATTTTTGAAGTAATTTAGTGGTTTAGTAGCTGGATGTTTTTCCTGTGCTATGCTTTAGAAATTGGCTGCTACTTATTTTTGTTTTACGCAGGTGGTTTGATTACATGGGTCTAAATAGTATAGGGCTGCAGAGAAGAGACAATACTGCCTTTTCTCACCAAGTGCTGTTAGGCAGCATCCTTAGAGGAAAAGCCAGACTTCTGAAATCCATTGACTTTGTGTCCAAGGTTTTCCTTTTAATTTTATAAACGTATACGCTTGATTTTTGCTTGGGATGAAATATCACATGAGAAACTTGATGACAATTCCTTATCTTGTTTATTACGGCGTATGAAATTTCAAGTTGAATTACAGCAAGAAAATAAATTTAAGCTACAGGGGTTTAATAAGTTTCTTCATGCAGTATTTGAAGGAAAGTTTAACAGCTCCTTGTACTGTTTGTGCATCTGAGTGTACACACATGCAAATATATGTGTATACATATTGTGTCCTACTGCCCAAAAAGCTGGAAGTCTATAGAAGAAAGTATTTTTTTGTAACCTCAAGTAAAATGTCTTTAGCACATATGAAGATGATCCTAGAACTATTCCTTGTATATTTTATTTATGCTCTTGACTATAGCATTTTATGTGTAAGACCCTAGATCATCTTCAGTGATACAAGATTTAGTAAAGGTTTAGGAACAAACTCTCCACAAGCAGTTCCAGTTAAACATGAAATGTACTGCAGATACATTGTTAATTAGTTATTATTATTCTCAGATGTTACTGTCTTTTAACTATAGCAATGCTTTGAAAAATTGTGGTTTCCCCAGTACAGTCATCCATCACTTTTTATGAATCATCTTCTTTCATTGCAGTTTATTGTGACATGTTTACTGGGATATCTTAGTGTTGATTGGTATCATGCCCTACTTGTGAGATGATATATTTTATTGCGCTGAAGATTTTTATATTGGATGTTATAAAATATTAGCTTCTATTGAAATATTTCTTCTTTTAATTTCCATTTTTAATGTGAGTGCTTGATACTCTAAAGGCTGGAAACAGCTGTTTGCAGGAAAGGACACTGCACTTTGGTTTATTTCAAGACACAGCCCTCTAACTTCCTAACATGGCAGCAGTCACCCCTGCTGTGAGTGTAGCTTTGGACCAGGTAACTTCTGAATGTCCCTTCTACCTTAGTCTGTCATCTTCTCCATGGTCAGATAGTTGCCAAAATCCTTTGGGAGTTTAAGCTTGTAGGCACTCCTGTCAGTAAGAGTGAGGGCAATAGCTGGCACTTACAGGAATGTTTCATCTAGTCCAGGTCAGTGCTCAAGTGCTCTCACTTCTAGATATTTTCCAAATACTAAAGAGTAGTGTTGTTTAATGCAGGAAATGTTTACACATGAGTAAATTCAACCTTTTTTTTTCCTTTCATTCTTTGATATATTTGTCAGGATGCCCCAAATTTTGTGGGGATTGTTGTTTCACTGCTGTGATTTCTGTTCCATTGCTTGTTGTTTATTGTTTCATTGCTGTGACTGTGTATGTGACTCTGAGGATAAGTTTGAAAAGATGAGGTAATGCCTATCTTTTAGCATGCAACCATTTCCTCCCTGCTAATAGGTTTGAAGCACAAGTTTCCTGCCCAAAATTTTAATTTATGACACTTAATATTTATAGGGGCTTTTTAACTTCTTACCTGTATTTTATTTACAGAGTGGTTAGTATAGCTGCTGTAATATGCTAGGCTAACTGATAGAGAATATTTGAAATCTAAGATTTCCTTCATGGCCCATTTTAAAATGAAAACTGTTGGAAGATATGATGGTCACTGCGATTTATTTTTGACAAATAATACTTATTATAATGAGCCTAGAGGTCATTGTGTGTGAGGTACAATGCTATATAAATGTCTGCTATTATTTTTTATTACCGAGTAATTTACAGTTCCCTTGTCAGTCAGTGACCCATGTATGAACATTTCTGTATACCAGTCAAAGCTGATCTTTTCTTTCACAGGAAAAAAATCAAGTCCTCATTGCCTTACAATATTCTCTAACAAAAGACATTATCATGAAATAATTGATTGTGCTGGAGAATTACAAACGTTGCAGCACCACCAAGGTCATCTAACCCTCAGCAATGTGGGTTACCCAACGATAAGAGTGCTTTGTTCAGAAATATTGCTATTGCAAAGTGGTTTAATAGTAGCACAAAGAGAATGTTCAGAATTTGAAAAAAAGCCGTGTTTTGGTGGAAATGCTGCCCAGAAGCAAAACCCATCCTGACAGTGGTAACAGTTTAGTGGGACACTGTGGGTGATTAAAATGCTAATGACTAGAAGTTAAGTATCCTGTAGCAAGTCCATGCAGTTTGCGGTATGATCTTTACCTTTTGAAACGACTTGGATTTATGAGGACCTGAAGCTGCATACCAAGGTGTTCTAGGAGCAGAACACGTGCTTAAGCTTTCTAAATCTCAAATATTCAAATCCAGTGTGTCAATGATTCTAGTAATCGTCTGATGACGCTTAAGAGGTCAGAATAACTTTAATTGGCAGGATTTCTGTCATTCCTGAGTAGATAATTTACTGTAAGTATATTGTAATAGTAATTCAAGTTGTGGCAGATTCATCTCTCTGTCTATGGCAACAGAGAGAGAACAATGGTTGATTTTAGTTGTGTCATTAGAATGTAGAGATAAAAAGAAAATGTTATAACCAGGGCAAACTTTGTGTGGAGAAGCATGTGTCGCAGGAAACCAGAGGACAGGTGCTCCATGTCATTTGTTTCTCTGTTGAAGAGACAAGTTGTCTACATTCCATATACTTACACTCGCAAATTAATTTAGATTGGGAAGAATATCTTTCTATGTAACTAATACTGCAGTGAACATCTTTAGTGGGATCCTGATTAAAGTAAAAATACATTAGCATCAAGAACCTTATGTTGATAGGTGGTACTTGCATTCTATGCTTTGAGCAGCAGGTGCTTCAGCAGTTTTGAAATCAAGTATTTATACATTTTATTTTTTAGGGTTCTTATTTATGCACTTAGGATTCCTACACATTGATCGTGTGTCCAGCAACTCTTCATTTTCATTGAGCAACTTTCAAAGCTGAGTTCTGAATTGGTTTTAGAGCATGCATTTTCGCCTTTAAAGATCTGAAAACAGCTTCTCACGAGTACATAATCTGCAGAATCTTTCCTAACAGACACTTTTTAGTCTTCGTAGAAGACACTACATAAGCTTTCTGATATTCCTTCACTCATTCAGTATGGGATGTTGTGGGTTATCTCTTGGCCAGTCCTGTGGAGGCCTTGCTGATTTAGTTTCTATCTTGGTGGACATGGAGAGGAAGATACAAGGGCTGAGTAAAACTTCTTTAACTTGATGCACCAAATGCTCTTTTGGTTGTTGTGCTCATCTGAAAACTTAAACTAGCTTGTCTCCGTGGGAATGGGATTTTTTTTTTGTCATTTATAACATTGGGAAGCTTTGTCTTACAGTGCAAAAAAAAAGAAAGGTGAATAAACAGATCAAGCCAAGATGCCAAGAAAATTACCAGACTGTGAAGGTACGGTGTAAACCACATACCTCTTAGCTCTTTCTCTGGTATAAATTACTTAGTTTTGTTTATAAAGGCTATTTAAAGAGTTGTCTCTTTTTGTAAGCAGTGCTGGAACCATCTTTAAAAAAAAAAAAAAAAAATTACCAGCATGCAGGTTGAATTTCTGTTGTAAGAGATGTGACAAAAATAGTGGGTTTAAGTGGCAAAAAGTGGTCTCAGGCTTGAGGCCTCTGAGATGATTTCTGACAGAAGTAATGTTTATAATGCACAGCCAGGTAGCAATGGTGAGTGGGTGGTCACACACGACCTCAGGATTACAACAGTTATAGTTACCAGGGTCTGCGACCTCTCATTTTTCTGTTTGTGTTACTGTCCATTCCCATTGTATAAGCCTTCATTCCACCTGATTTTCTACCTTGTTAGCTGTGTTTTGAAATTATTAATTTCATAAGTAAAATATTTTGATTAGTGAAATCTTAAGAACTGTGGTTAGCACTAAAGGTTATGAGTATTTGGTTCACTGAATTTCTAATAATATTTTTTAAAACTGCTGCTTACCGAAATACTGTGACACGTCTACTCATATCAAACAATTCCTAGAGGTTTTACAGATGCTTATTTGAAAAATTCAAATTCTATGCTGGAGGGGGATTGCACTACAAATATTGAAAACTGATGGACAGAGGGGTGAAAAGACTCTAGTGTGATTAAGGACAGATCAAAGAATCATAGAATAGTTTGGCTTGGAGGGGACCTTAAAGTTCATCTTGTTTTGACTCACCTGCCATGGGCAGGGACACCTTCCACTAGACCAGGCTGCTCTAATCTCCATCCAACCTGGCCTTGAACACTTCTAGGGATGGGGCATCGGCAACTTCTCCAGTGCCTCACCACCCTCACAGTAAAGAATTTCCTCTTAATATCTAATCTAAACCTACTCTTTTGCAGTTTAAAGCTCTTTCTCATTGTCCTGTCAATACATGCCCATACAAAAAGTCCTTCCCTAACTCTCTTTGGTCCCTTTAGGCACTAGAAGGTGCTTTGAGGTCTCCCTGGAGCATCTCTACTCCAGGCTGAACAGCCCCAACTCTCTCCTCTTGTCTTCAGAGGAGAGGTATGCCAGCCCTCTGATTAATAATGTAGGCTGTGTTTGAATACTGTTTTTACGCCTGAGAGAACATGGCAAATGTTACTTTTGTTCCTTACAACAAGAACTGTTTGAAATACTGGCAATATATCCACTAATACTGTGCTCCCATCTTCACTATGGCATTTTAAATATCTGTCATTTCAGCCAGTTTTAGTTGCTCACTGCTGTGAACGAGTTTTCTTTTTATCTGAGTATTTGGCACTGTGAAGGGTAGCTGCAAAGAAATAAAAGTTATGTGATTGTGGCAAGTCTCTACTCCAGGGTTGTTTGTATGGGTTTTTTTTTGTTTTTTGGTTTTTTTTGTTTGTTTGTTTGTTTGTTTTTTTAATAAGCATAACAGGAACGAACACTAATTCAAAGACTAATCTCCATCAGTGTGGGAACATGAAAGGGTCGCTGCCGTGTGCTGAGAGCTGCAATGGTTACATATAATCAGATGTCAGACGACGACTTGAGTTTGTAATGAATGACTGGAGCTTTGAGTTGATTTCACTGACTGGAGCTGTGTAGTATTTGAAGGATAAACTGGCATTTTTTGTTTCTTGTCGTCTTTAATTTACTTTTTAAATGCTCTTTTCCCTCATATATCATTCTTGCACAGTTATAGAGCTGTACTAGTCAAATTGAATTCTCTTATTTCTCAAATTTTAATTACAATAGAAAAATGAGGATTTTCTTGTAGTTAATGATAATAAACCCTCTTGATATTACTTGAAGTTGATTTATTTTCTCTTGTTAGGTTCAATTTTGCTCTTCTTGCTGTTCATCCTCCTCTAAATAATCATTAGTGTAGCTTCACCAAAATGGTTAACTTTATCTAACTTCTTGAATGTATGTTCATTTTTACTTTGACTTAGTTTAATTTTGGTCTTTTTTCGTTTGAGCTGAGGGCTCAGGTTTGAAGTTAAAGGTAGGGATGATCTACTCTGTTGTCTCAGGATTGATATAGGGGTTACTTTTTAACCTAATGGTGGAGAGTCTCATTCTTATTGCCATTTACCCTAGTAGGGTGAGATGCATTTCTGTCAGGTCTATATTTAAGTGAACAGGAGAAGGGATTTTGGTCAGCTGACCATACAGCCAGTGATGCATCATGCCCCTTTGAAGGGAAGGTATAGGAGATTCAGGACTTCAGTTTCCCCGACAGAACTGCTGCCTGCAAATCTGATCCCAGTGCTAGCTGTGTACTGCTCTGCTGGCCAGGCCACACTTGTCATTTCATGCTAGAATTTCTGGTGTGTTTTCCAGTATTAGATGACTTTTCGGATTTTGGTAAAGTTGTTGATGGTGTCTGTCACAGGATCCTTCTGGACAAAATGTCCATCCCCAGATGGATAAATACATCATGGGATGGGTGAGCAACTGGCTCACGCGTCAGGCACAAAGGGTTACAGTGACTGGGGTGACAGCAAACTGGTGACCTGCTACTGGTGGGGTTCCACAGGGCTCCATCCTCAGCCCTGTGCTCCTCAACATCTTCAGAAATTACTTGGACACAGGACTCAAAGGTATTGTAAGGAACTTTGGTGATAATACTAAATTGGGAGGAGCTGCTGACTCCCTCAAGGACAGGAATTCCCTGCAGAGAGACAAATCAGATGGCTGGGCAATCACCAACTTTGTGAAGTTTAACAAGGACAAGCACTGGAATCTGCATCTGGGATGGGACAACCCTTGTTGTGTGTATAGCCTGGGGAATGAGGCTGGAGAGCAGCACCATGGAAAGGGCCCTAGGGGTCCATGGCCAGTTGAATAGGAGTCAACAGTGCCCTGGCAGGCAGGAGGGACATCCCTGTCCTTTGGGGCACCAGGCCCAGCATCGCCAGCCAGGCAACGGGGGGAGGGATTGTCCCACTCTGCTCTGGGCTGGGGCAGCCTCACCTCCAGTCCTGGGGGCAGTTTTGGGTGTCATAATGTAAAAAAGACATGAAGCCATTAGAGAGTGTCCAAGGGAGGCCACGAGGATGGTGAAGGACTGGAGGGGAAGCCTGATGACAAATGGCTGAGGTCACTTGGTCTGTCCAGCCTGGAGAAGAGGAGGCTGAGGGGAGTTTCAGCTTCCTTGTGGAGGGAAGAGGAGGGGTGGACACTGATCTCTGCTCTCTGGAGACCAGTGACAGGGCACATGAGAATAGTGTGAATCTCTGTCAGGAGAGGTCTAGGTTGGATTTTAGGACAAGGTTCTTTATCCAGAGGGTGGCTGGGCACTAGAACAGACTACCCAGGGCAGTGGTCACAGCATCAGCCTGTCTGAGTTCAAGAAACATTTGGGACAATACCCTCAATGGTGTGCTGGGATTCTTGGGGTGTCCTGTGCAGTGCCAGGAGCTGGACTTGGATCCTTGTGGATCCCTTCCACCTCAGGATATTCTATGATTCTTTAATGATGTTGAGCTTCTCTCTTCCTGTTTTACAGATAAATTTTTGGCTTTCTCATATCCATATTATGTCTGTTTTCATTTTACTACAAAATCTTTACTTACTCTTGAAAGTCTTACTTTGAGTTTTCAGTTATCCTGTCATTTTCCTTTACAGTGATTACAGATATATTTCTTTAAACATCTTGACCATATAAGTTGAATCTTCATATTAGTTTTAACTTTGGTATTTCATCTTACTTGATTATCCCAAATATCATGACTTCTTTTTAAGACATTTCCTGCTCTTTTCTTGTTTTTCTGATGAGTTAACATTGCTAGAAGATAAATCTCTAGAGTTTGTTCTGTTTAGTTTCTACTCGTGTTAACTGCTTATATATTATTTTCTTTATCATTCATGGCAGTGCTTGACACCAGTTACTGCAAACTCTGAGGGAGCGAAGCCTATCTTTTAAAGGTTGACCCAATATAACATATGTCTTCATATATAGTGATCCACTGGAGTGGAATTTCATCCTGTAATATTCTGTGGTTATACAGCACTTGCCAGAGTGTTTTGCACTTTTTATCTGGAGAGTTCAGTGGGAATGCAGCCATGCTCATTGCCCTCTCGCTAGAAAAGCTTTCAAGTGAAGATGGCTTTTCACAACAACTAACAGAAAGCAATATTGCTTTTTCCCTCAATATTGCTGAACCTTTGGCAGAGAATCAACACTTCTGAGAAGAGCTGCTAAACATGCTTTATCTTCTGCCAGAAGAGGAAGGGAAAGGGTAGAAAGTTGTCCAGATTGATTGAAGCTTCTTAGAAATGATGTCCACATCAATAAGACTGGGAAGTCTCATGCCAGCTAGCAGGTGAGCAAAGTCTATGCCAAGCCATCCAAATGACCACATGGATCCACCTTTACCAATGCCAAGTCTGTGTGAGTTTTGTGGAATTAATCCCGTGTTTACACTGCAATTCTTAAGGGGTAGCAGCCTTTGCTGAGTCAGACTGGAGGTTTCTGAGTAGCAGCCTTTGTGGCCTCTGTCAATCAGTTTTGTATCAACACCTGTGGAGTCTTGCATTCCTGTACTGACTCCTCAGTCTGACACATCTGACTAAAGCTGTCCTTTATGGGGAAAAAGACCTCTGAGTCCACTTATTTAGACAGTGTTTCTTTTTTCCAAACACTCTGTGACTACAAATGAATGTCTTTTCAGTAGCTGAAATCTGTTGCTATTGTACAGCAAAGCTTAAGCTTTTATTGTGACTTTGCTTCTCCCCTCATCTTTCTCTGCAAGCCCGAGGAAACCAGATGAGTTTGCTCTGCTACGTCTACTGATAGGCAACTATCCTTCCTTGTGGAGGACCAAAAGCTCCCTCTGCAAACCTATCACTTGGCCATTCACTTGTCAGGTTTTACTAAGCTCGTGGTAAAAGAAGTAGTTGCCAAAACACGATATAACTCCTAGCCTTCAGATTAATTCTTTTGCCCACAAAGTGTTTTACTTTGAAAACACTTTGAAAGTGTTTCCCTTTCAAGAAAACCCTTTTGAAATAGACTACTGACAGTTTGCTTTTCTTATTGGAGCTTATCCTTCCCTTTTGCAGAGACCAACAGAGACAGGGAAAGGTTTAAAACTGTTTGTAGACTGCCACAATAAACAGTGTTAAAAATGTTTCTCAAAACTTGAAAAAAACCTTAAAATACTGTAATTCAACAATATAAAGCAGAGAGTTACTTTTACTACAGGCAGCTTTTCCAGAAGTGCTAGTGTATCTGTTGTTCATGTTCTCTGTTTTGTTAATGTGAGAATTTTCATCTTGTCTTAAATTCTTTTTTCATTAATGTAAATGATAAAAGAGTCATAAAAAGTATAGTTACATTCATATTCTTGTGTACCCTACCTAGAGGGCAGTAAGTCATCCCAGAAAGAGAAATTCCTTTTATGGAATGTTTACTTAGTAATTGATACTGTATTTTTAGAGACTGAAAAACCTAACAAATACTAAAATTAAAAATATAAAATGCAGTGTTAAATCTAATTTCGATGTTAATCAAATTTACTTTCATTTTGGCAATATACTTAATTTCAGTGAATGTGGAAAAAGATGTGTAAGACCTATTCAAGAAATGTTTTTTATTACATACATTAAAATAGTAATCTATCTAAGAAAAGATTAGTTTCTCAAATAAAATCATGTTATATGGAATTAATAGCTTTTATCCAAAGGATATTATTACTTGTCTAGTGAGGAAGACAAGAAAATGAGACAAAAGAAAATCTGAGATGCAGGCAAAAATAACATTTAGACCATTTTAGCTGATTGAGAGAATATGAGAACCTGTTTCCTGAGCTGAAGTCTGCCATTAGTGAAATAAAACCCCTACACATGAATTACAGGTACATCTGCAAAGCTGTCAGATCACATATAACAGCCCTTCCAGATACCTGGCTCTCGAGGTGTAAGGAAGTATTTTTTCCAACTTTGCAGGACAGAAGTCAGTGTAGATCATAATTTAATTTAGAGAGCAATAGATAATGAAAACTTAGTGATTCAGAAATCCTGAAGACTAGGAGGAAAATGAAGCATTCTTCTTTCTCCTGTGCAAGTTTCACTCCAGACAGATTTTGTTCCTGTGGTCTTGAAAAATGAGTGTCTCCCATGTCTCCCTTCTCTCTTCTGTGTCTGTATAGTTCTGCTTATTTAACAAAAATAATAATCTGAACTTGCCAGTCTTTGCCTTGCTTTTATTGCTTCAGCTTTGGATCCACTAAGAATTTTGTTAATCCCCAGAAAATCTGTAGTTTGCACAAAGGGACAAGTTTTTCCTTTCTCAATGTATTGATAAATGAAGCCTACAAGAGGACATGATTCACTATAAGGAAGGGCCTTTGGATTCTGAAACAAATTAGCTTTCATCTTGAATTGCTTTTGGATTTTGCTACTGCTCCCAAGGAGTAATGTGGGAGCACCTAGAAAATTTTTATGTAGTGTAGTCCAGTTAACCTTAGTTCTTCAGCCAGTTTGGGTCCCTTTGTTCTATAAAAGGCCTCAGTCTGAAAACAATTGGATTTGCCGTTGGAGACACCCACCCAGATAAATGCCTGTTTGTAGAAAGCAAAATTCCCACAAATTACTCTAATACCAGCCCTCCCTCTTTGCTGCTAGAAATAAGATTGTGTTTTGCAACTGTTGGAAGTCATTTTATGTGGAGCATGGCGAACTGGAATGAAGTTCATCCATAATTTAAAATTTCTTGTATTACTTCAGTCATGAAGTCAGAATCAAAAAGAAGCAGCCTTTGGGTTAGGATTAGCGAGCATTGAAAGGAGCAGAAATGAATCAGCAAGTAACATCTGAGTAACTGTAAAGCTTCCCTTTTTTACTGAAGTTGTAAATATAGATGTAAATTTCCACATTAATTTGAAATATAGCTGGATTCTGTATTATTTAGATGCAGAACTTTAATTCTCCTAGATCCAAAAGAGCAACATGTAAAAGTTTGGTTATCTGTATTATAATTAGATATCATGGACAGTTTTTAAGGCATAAAATACAGTTGAGACAGGTTCTCTCATGCAACATGTATCAGTTGAAAATATTTTTTGTACATGGAAGCTTTGCGTGACTCACAAAAAGGCCTAATTTATCTTTTTTTTCCTCATCCTGTTAACTGACATATGCTGCAAAAAATATTATGAAGAGTTTCAGAGTTGATCCCCCGCCCCC
>VZTE01000365.1:651684-675044 GCA_013397775.1 Eulacestoma nigropectus | reverse complement strand
TAAAAATTTCTGGGGTGCCCCCCCCCCCCCCCCCCAAAATAGCCAGAATTTACCCTGCTGTATGAAACATTAAAGCTAAAAAACACCACCTGCCTACAAGAAGAAAAAAAGGCTTTTTTTTTAAATGTACTTTAATTATTGAATTTTGTAGTCAATAAACTGTCATGTGATGAAATTCTTAAAATATAACGGCCAAACAGCAAAGTGGTGGGGTATGTGTTATGTTGATGTTCATATGCCTCTGTATAATAGACACATAATTTTCATTCTTTTTCCCTAAGCATCTCAATTCAGAGTTTCACATATTTTATATAAGGAAAAATTGCCCAAAATAGTGATTTACAGCCTTTACTAGCTGTGATTTATTTCTCATAAATTTCATTTTAGTGGAATGATGTGCTGTAATGTGGCGTTTAGCATTATCTAAAAGATCTGCTTTATTTGGGTTAGAGAAATAACATTTTCTGTATATGAACTTCCATTATTTTTGTTTTTTTTTTTTTTTTTTTTTTTTTTTTTTTTTTTGCAGTAGCTTAAGTGTTAAAGCCTGAAAGGATTTAGAAAGCTGCAGTGAATGTGTTAAGACTGTTAATGAAGCCTCTGAATCTAAGGACAAAATTAGCTCTCACACCCACACTGCGCAAAGTACAGCAACTGTCTGATAGAATTGCATCATGACTTTTACCTGGGGACACGAGTATTATATTCACTTGAAATGATGAAATTGGGAAGACAGATGTCCCCAATGGACACTTTAAGGAGTTTGTACCTACATAAATGGCTCGATAAAAATCCCTGAAATCTGAACATGAAACCTGTGTAAAAATGCTTATTAAGTGTGGGCAGTGGATAAGACATTCCATTGTGCAATATCTGCTTTTAAGTGTGTACAGGAATGTACACACTTTTTTGATACAGAATAACCTGAGAAAGAAAGAGAGAGAGCAAAAGGAACTTTTGACAGAGAGGACTTTGAACTACTTAGTTTTGTTAGGGGGAAATACAGATCTGCATTTGAAGTTCTGATTCATCAGAATCAAGCACTGGAGAATGAAAAAGGAGCGGCTTCTTGTTTCCTCCATTTCAGTGAGTGGGAAAGATGCCTGTGTCTGTAGTCATGGAGAAGGAGAATCTCCAAGGTCTAGAATATCCTGTTCTTCTCACCTCTCAGCCCACACAAGTTCCTTCTTTCAAGTGTAGCACAGCCATCAGGACCAGGAGACCTGTGAAAAACAAGACCAGGGGAATTGGCATTGCCTCGACAGCACATTGCTGGTCCCATGTTGCTGATTTAATCTATTTCTTCTTGATTTTGTATGAATTGTTTGTGCAAGATCATGACTGAAGAGTGGTTGGCACGATCCAGCAATGTAGACTTGGAATAGGATATGAGAAAGCACTGCAGGAGGAAGGGGGAGTACAGAGAGCTGGGAAGAAGGAATATGATCAGATTCCCAAAGAGAACACAAAATAAGAATCTTCTGGATAGAGATCAGTGATGGGAAATGTATACAGATATGCCAGTGGATGTAACTGACAGTATAAAAGCACAAAGTGAAATTGCTAATTACAAGAGCAAAAAATTACAATCGCCGTGTGTTTGTACCGTAAGTTGTTTGCAGGAGTTGAAATGGTCTCTTTTCATCCACTTTACCCAGAAATACGGGAAGTGATCTGCAGGTCAAATGTTTGCCAGCAATACAATGGTGCATGTTGTCCAGCAGAAGCTCACAGATAAGCAGAAGTTATAAACTCATTTTTTCCCTTCTTTTAACAGAAAGCTTATTAGAATGGGAGTCTTAAGCAGGCAGTAATTGAGAAGAACCTTAGTATAGATTTTAAAAAAGGGGTATTTGTAGGCACTTAATAAAATTAAACGAGGAGTAAGCTTGAAATCTTCAGCTTTCAAGATGAGGTATAATTTCTTCATAGTGGGCTACTGAGTGTGCTGATGCTAAGGAAGCACTTCATGAAGAAAGGTTTGCTTATTTCTTCATGAAGTGTGTTGACTCCAATAGCACAGAACTAAACATTCCTTTATCATGCCTCCTCTCATCTCTCTAACTTCTCAGAGTACTGAAAAACCCACTTCCACCTTGAAAAGGAAAACCTGTTGCTTTTAATAAAAAGGAGCTGTATTTCATGTCCATTGTTTTGTTAATACTTATAGAGAGATTCTTATGTGTATGAAGATAATACAGGACCTTTGCTTTATTTAAGTGAATGTTATTAAAATGACATGGCCCATCATGGTAAGATTGAAGTTTTAGATCTGATTCTTGTGACTCTTCTTAGAACCCTGTATAAAATTAAAATATGTTTGGAACTGCTGAATGCTGTCTGTTTTCAGTCATCAAAATTCAGAGTGATTTTGCATAATGTAGTAATATAAGGACACCAAAGTTTAGAAATTTATTTTGGAAGAATTTTAGAACTAAGGAGTTTAGGGCACGTGAGAATAGTAAAACTACATTCTTGATGAAGTTGATAAATTATGGCTGTTATCACTGCTTTTTAGATGTATTTTATAAACATGACAGTAAGGTGAAGTAAACTAAAAATCTTCAGAAGTTCATTTTACAGCTATGGGTTAAGGCACATGCACACAAAATCCTAGACAAGTTACCAAATATAGGAGATCAGTTGCCTGGGATACTGAAATAAATTTTAAGTAGGACTCTTTGACAAGGGAAATTGAGAAAAAACATTTATGATTAGAAAGTTATTAAGTTAAAATCCTGTAAAATAATTAATAATTATAGATAAAAAGCAGGAAATGGAATAACTTGAAAATATCTTTAACTACACAATTAGTCACACAGGAAGATGCAGATATTCCTTATTTACTGTTTGCTCAACAATTGACATAGATTATGACTTTTGATATTTACCTTTACAATGTCTGTTGTGAAGGCTGGATCCTGTTTATATTGAAAATGGATTATTTTGGTCTTAACTCCATTTCAATAAAACTACAGCGTCCTACAATTTATGCTGAAATTCTGTCAGTGGTCATACAGATTAGTTTCCTAGATAAACCTACTTTTACTTTCTCTGTAGAGCCTAAGGCTATACTCTACCACTCTTTAGTCATCAGATCAGTACTTGGCAAGGTAGTGTCTAATACAGCACTGTCTGTCACTCTTAAAATACCAGAAGCTATGGAGGAAATGTAAAATACCAGGAAAACAGCAGATGTAGCACTAAAATTGTATGCAAAATCCAAAGGATATGATAAAACAAATACGTAGCATATAGCTGTCAATTAATTTGGTAAATGAAGCTTACTGTTTTAGTTGATTCAAAAATCTACAAAACTTGGAGGAGGGGAATGAAGAAGAAATGAGTGTAGTATATTTTGGATTTTTGCAAAAGATTGGCTGTTGCTTTGCTTAGCCTGACTTGCAAAATTAATTCAAATTGGCTTGGATAAGAGCACTGTCATGTGGATTAAAAGCTGGCTGAAACACTACAAACAAAGGGTGTCTTGAGGGTACCACAGGGATCACTGCTAGAACCAATCATTTTTAATGTCTTTATTAATGATCTGGGAGAGAGTGTTTAACAACATGCTAATAAAATTAACATGTAATACTAAACTGTGAGGAGGTGGAAATACTTGAAAATTTGGAAAAAAAAAATATACAAGGTCCACAGAGAGATTAGAAACACTGCGAAAGTACCAGCGTGAGCTTCAGCTTCAAGGAAACGCAGTCCAATTAGGTCTCATGAGGAGAATTTGGAAGATGGACAACATACTTGAAGAAACTTCAAAGCCATTAGGTAGGGGAAAAAAAAAAGGCTGAAAGGAGGAGTGAGGAGTGATAATCAACAGCAAACCAAATGTGTATAAGCTGTGTTAAGAGGGTGGCAAAGGAGGGTGACGGAAGCTGGAGCAGCCCAGGAGCCCCTGGGGCTGTGGGTTGGGCTCTCAGCAGCTAAGTTGGAAATTTTTGAGTTTGTTAGAGCAGGCACCTGGTAAATGCTGCAGTGGGGAATAGCCATAAAATGACAGATTAGTTGTTTATGTGTTTTCTTCCTAATTTCTTTGGATCTGACGTGATGTTCTAAAGGGCATGTTGCTCAAATATTGCAGCTTTAATTATGAGCATTTGGGCTAATACTGAATAGTGATGGAGGTAAATTATTACTCCTAAAGTACCAATGGTAAGTATTTGGCGAATCTTCAAATAATAAATCCAATCACAAATAAATAATGGAATATACAATAGTATTGAGTACCCCTGGGAGTGAAACCAATTTAGTGCACATAGAGCACCAACTAAACAATCTTCAGATCTCAAGAATTTGCTGTTTCTGTAAGTGAAATATGAACACTTTTTATATCAGAATAAATGCTGACTGAGTCATGGTTACTTGAAGAAATAGATTGACTTTCTTAAAATGCTATTCAGATCACCTCAACAACTAATGAATTGCTTTTGGAAATTTTCATTTGCAGTTTACAAAACTATGAGTCATTTAAATTGTATTGTAAACAATATCTTCCCCCACTTCAACTGTGTTAGTGTGAACGCTTAGGTTTTGTTCTACTTTACTACATATTTCTAAAATTTGTATTTAGAATTGGGAAAAATAACCTGCTGTTTTGGAGGCTTAACTATCATAAAAAAGCATAAATTGTTATATCTGTGTTGATCATTTAACTTAACTAGTAAGTTAACTGTCCATTAAACCATTTAACCATTTAACTTAGCTGTCTTCATTTGAGACTATTAATTTTTATTTAAATGGAATTCTACTTTTTTAGCTGCAATAGCTTGCTCGCACACTTGACAATATGGTTTGCTTCATGGAAGCAGGTGCTTCTTGCTGGTTGTTTTCTTAGTTATGTTTAAGGATTATTTTCAAGACTGGCTGTTTTTTCTCATAGAACTCCAAAAAAGTTTGAGGATGCTGGATCCTCCTTATTTGTAATTTTTTTTAATCAGAATCAACCCATCTGTGTTAGGAATCTACCACATGAATGTTTTAAGAATACTAATTTTCTTATTTCTGTTGGAAAGAATCTTTCAAGCACGTTGAAGTTGAAATAGAGTTGCAGTAATAAGAATCTGTAAAATTCTCTAGCAGTGTTCAGTGTGATTTTTCAGCTTCCAACAGCTGATGAGAGGCAAGATTTGTTGTGGAAATGTGTGAAACAGAGAGAAGATCTTCTTTGCCAGCTGTTTTTTCTTCCGTATCTGTTTCCAGTTGGCCCACACTACTTGTTTTGGACATCACCAAACAGCCCACATTGCTGGAAAAGCATTTGCATTGATTATGAAGCTGTGCATTCAGGAAGAATGTTTGAAGCAGCAGTGATAGGCTGGGAAACATTTACTGCCTTAATTGTTTGTGGAACTAAAGGTGAATTGCATTGGAAAATTGATCTGTCTGAACAGTAACCATTATCTTATTTTAAAGCAATTTTTCTAGCATGGTTATGCATGAGATAGGGCCTCCGAGAGAGAATCTCCTCTTCTAGCTCTGTTGCTTAACTGAGAAGGAGCTGGAAGTCTGTCTGTCACCTGTGATGGGATCTATACATGTAGCATCCATCAAGGCTTTTTGGGGTACAGGGATTAATTCCAAGGACTTTGTTACACATGTATTCCTGTGAAATAGCTAACAGAACCTAGAGAAGAAAATGCTAGGGAAAAACATTAGTGGTAACTCATTTATCAGCTCTTTGAAAAATAATAGAAGTTTCCATCTTGTAGAAAACTCTGAGAATTAATTCGGCACCACTCGCGAGTGGTGTTGGTTGTGGTTCCAGTAATCTGTTTGGTATTCTGCTGAACCCCGGGGCTGTCTGAGTGCTCTCTATCAATAACAAAGGTTCAGTTGTTTTATTTGCTTAGCAGTTTGCGCCAGCTTTACTCAGCACATTGAAATCTACATTTTGAGTGCTTTTTTGAAACATTTGTGAAATAGATTTTTGCCTTCTGTTGATGATTAAGGTAACATGGTACAGTTCCAGACTGCAAGAAAATGCAGTGGGTTTTATTTGTGATTAAATAGATGCAAATCTGCATATATACTTTTTTCCTGTATTTTTTAGCTTCAAACTGTGAGGCTACTTGGTCTATGGGCATATTTATTCCACTGTAGTACTGGTACAAGCAAATAAAAAGCTGGGCATGAAATTAGATTTTGATCAGAAAATGGAGTTCTAGTTATGTATTTTTTATGTGCGCAGTAGTATTATAGATTTACAATATTTGAGGGGACAAATATAATATGCATCCTAATTTCCGAAGACTGAAGTATATCTTTGTCACACCTGTAAACATAAACAAATTGAGTTCATAAAGTGAAGTTTGTAAACAACTCAAACTTGCAAGGTCACTTTGCAAGGCTTTTACAAGTTTTTAGTCTTTTAAAGGTTTTAAAATATTACCTATCTAATCCTTTCAAAAGCTCAGTGAGGAAAGCAGTGAGTACAGTCACACTGCTGAGCTCCAGGCAGCCGGAGTGAGGTTCCACCATGGTACCCAGGAACTTGCCTGACTCTGGATTTAAGCCTTGGCTCTGACTTGGTCTAGGCTCACTTTAGCATGGTGTGATTTTGAGGAGATTGCCTGGTTTTGAAGCTTGCCTGGCTCTGGATTCAAGCCTGTGCCCTGATTCCAAGTTGGTCTAGGCCCACTTTGGCATGACATGGTTTTGAGGAGAACCGGCGCTCCTCATGGATGGTAAAGACCATGGAGAATCCTTTGGAGAGCACCACAAGCTCTTCCTGCCCTGGGATATCATCCTGGCTTAATGTTACCCAGAACAGATCAGACAGTGAAATGAAGTGTCATTACTCCTGTTCCAGTGGAGGGGCTTTTTTCTCCGAATGTTTAAGCAAGGAAGCAAACATTAGAATGTTCTGCTTGTTAGCAGCAGTGATTGCTCTTTCTTGAAGGCTATGTATTGCTTATACTTATTGACATACTCTAGAAGTATGACCTGGAATTAATGAAAAGGCACTTGGCAGAATCAGTTAATGCAGACGTTTGTTTGATATGTTGTTGTTGCTGTTTGTTGTTTCATCGGTTATTCACTGAATGTGGTTGATTAGCCTGTTCTCCTTTGTTTCCATTTAGAGTGGTAAAATCTTCTGAAGAGTTGGTTTAAAGCTTTCACTTTGACACATAAAGCTAATAAAACTAAGAAGATGCACTGTGCAAGATCTCTTCAGAAAACTTCTGCAGTGCTGTAGTACAGAGTTGAACAAGGCAGGTTAAACTATCCGATTTTGCATTTAATTCACAAAGGAGCGTGCCAGACATTGGTGGTTGTCTGGAGAACTGGTGATAAAGACAGGATGATATTGCAGCTGATGTGCCAGATAAAATAAAACATAGGAAGACCAAGACTGGCATCTCTAGAAGGGAGTACAGATTACCTAGTTTATCACTGGAAAATACACCATCTGTTTTTTCTTTCCCCTGCAAAGAGGTGGGAACATGGTTGTTATGGGTTGGATTTTTAGAGTTTTTGATATGTGAAAAGCTTTTTTTTTTTAAATATGAGGTAACATCAAGCCTCAAAAAGGGAACAGGAAAAAAAATGATAATTGCTTTAGCTGAAATTGGTAATAGAGCACTGCTTTAATAATTTCTGTAATGTGAAGTAATGTGAAGACTTGTACTGCAGGCACACAGATGCTAGAATGGTTTTGGATTTAGGGAATCTCTACGAATTATCCATTGTGTGCAAGGTATGTTGTTGCTTTTAACAAGTTTTCATAGGTTTTGTTGTTTGATAGCATTTGCTAGTCATTTCCTATGGTTGAAAGAACTGTGTAGCATAAAACCACTTCATATTGTATCCTTTAATTGACTATAATCAACAATTTACCAAACATTGTTTGAAAGGGACTATGTAATCTCAGCTAATATTGCTTATAGGATGAAGCTCCTGCACAAATCGCTTTCTCAAATAAAAAAATATAATCAGTTTTAAATATCTACAACGAATTTTGTGAAATTATGTGATGTGCTCACTGTATTATAACAGCACCTTATTTAAATGAGTGGGATATTTGAATGTTGATAACACCTCGTGGGGAGTTTTATTACGGAGTAGTTAAGAACTTAGAGGGCAAGTGGTATTTCAAAATGACAATTAAGGTACTTTCAAAAAACGATGGCTACATTTGAAAAACAATCTAAGTTATCCACATGGATAATTTGCAGACAGCCCTGTTATCCACAGGCTGCTCAGGCTGTGGTTTATGTGGAAAGGACTGGAAATATATTTTTTTAGTCTCCAACCTGTGGTTTGTGTTTGCCACCTCCTGGATGCTGCTGGGTGGGGACCAAGGGGCACCAGGCCTGTCCCACCGTTCCAGCAGGTTCTGGAGCTGAGAGCAAGGGGTGGCTGCTCCCAGGGGTGAGCAAACAGCAGGAGAACAAAATGGGTCAAATACTCCTAGGCTTGAAATAATGAAATGCAACAGGATTTAACTTTGTGGAGAACCAGGCCAAGCCCAGCATTTCGTGCTTCATTCACTTGACAGTGGTGTTGTATTCTTTTTATGAGGGTATGTAGTTTTAAAACAGAAGGCAATGTCTTCAAACTGAAAGAGGGTAGGTTTATATCAGATATTAAGAAGAAATTCTTCACTGTGAGTGTGGTGAGGCACTGGAACAGGTTGCCCAGAGAAGTTGTGGCTGTCCCATCTCTGAAAATATTCAGGCGAGGTTGGAGCTCTGAGCAACCCAGTCTAGTGGAAGGTGTCCCTGCCCAAGGCAGGGGGTTTGGAACTAGATGATCTTTAAGGTCCTTTCCAACCTGAACAATTCTGTGATTTTATGATTTGTGTCCTGTTTGGATGATGGCTGCTCTCTAGCCCTTGATGGTCAGTACTAGCGTAATACTATAAGCAGTGCACTGTAAATAAGAAGAGGAGATCATTTTTTCCTTCAGGACTTTGTTTCATTGATTCTTTTGGCCCTATCATGCCACAGCAGGCAGTTCCATAAATTTATGTCTATTCCTCTCATGTCTGTCTTGGAATAAGATAAATAATACCCTAAACCCTAGATGGGAAATTATTCATTGCTCCTTGCCACCTCCAGCAGCCTTTGGTAGAAGTATCATGTTGCCTTCTCCATCCACTGTATCACTCCTTGCTGCTGCATTTAATAGCAATAGATTCACCAGTGACTTTTTCCTTCTGCCATATTCAGCAGCGGAACAATTAACACTGGCTTTTAGATTGTTATCATTTTGCATTTTCATTAGCACCTGCTTTGACAAACAGGATCAGTTCACACCTCAGAGTGGCTGTGCCAGCCTGTCTGCAGCCCTCTGCAGGTACCACTGTAAACCAAACGCTGTGATTGTTGCTGTCTCTGGCGTACAGACTGGAGAATTTGGGATTGGGGAAGCTAAGACTCTGCAGTGGAATTATGAAGGAACCTGAACTGGAAGGGATAATTAAGCAGGGCTTTTCTGCAGCTGCGTAATTGCTTTGTACAGCAGGTCATGGCTGTGCTGCGGTAATAAATTGTAATGTTGTCCGTGCTTTTAAAACGTTATCTTTGCTTTTGCATGCGAGGAAATAACAAATAAGATGTATTCCAATTTGCAGGTAATCCAGCTCATTTAATTCTAGTTTACATACATCACATTTTAGTTGAATTTATCACCGCTACCAAAATTACCTCTTAGAAGTCAAAGTCTGACTAATTCTGACTAATCTTGGCAATGGTGCAAGCAGTGCTTTTATTTGCATTTGGTTTTGTTGCTGCGTCTAACTTCCCAATTTTTTAAAAAAATATTTATTCAAGATTTTTAAAATTTATTTCTGCAGCTTATAGAATCAATTACTGATTCACAATAAAGTCTTTTTTTCTTAGAACTGTTGTTTTTAGGATATTTGGAAGTAGTTCACTAACAGAATGTTAAAAGCAAAAACCCATAAGGTAGCATGCCACCCACAACAGAATACTTCTAGCTGTAAAAAATCCACTATAATTTGAATTATTTTAATACATATTTTAGCATAGTCTTACAGACCACTTCTGTGATATTTTTCTTTTCTAAAAGTGGAATTGTTCATTTCATTTTAATAGAGTTTTAACTATTTAACAAATGCTTTTAGGGATCTTATTACTGAACATTTGATTCAAAGCTATTGCTTTAGTCTCAAAGTTAATAAAGTTTTGAAAGAACTGAATTTAAATGTGAAAAGAAATTTCTTAATACATAACTGTTCAGTTTTCGCTGAGGAACTCAACACTGGAAAAGTAAAATATGCTGAATTATCATCTCTAATTTAAAGCCAAATTTATCTCTGAACGTTGTCTTGTGGCATTTAATCATCAGAGCTAATGTGTGTGCACTTCCTTCCCTTGGCAAACTGTATCAGAAAAAACCAATAGGGACTTGAGTCCAAGCATACAGGAAGTGTTTCTGCTGAGAGGGGCAAAAATAGGGCTTAGTTTGGGTTTTGTTTTTGTGTTGGTTGGGGTTTGTGCTGTTTATTATTGTTTTTTTTTCTTTCTTTGTTGTGTTTTGTTTAGATTTTAATGTTGTTTTGGTTTTTGGAATTTTTTTTTTTTTTATGTACATGTCATCACTCTTTTCTATCCCACCAGTAATTTCAAGTACTTAGTTAAAATTTTTCTGTTGTCAGGGTTAGAATGAGCTTTTCCCATAGCAAGGGAACCTCAAACCTTTATTGGAGTGAAGCACAGACTATATGTGTGTGTTTGGTTAAACAAAAATAAATAAAAAACCCCAAATTGAAATTCAAGCCCTTCCAAACAGATAAATGATTGCCTTGGGGTAAGTGCAAATTTGTTTGCCTAAATACTCAGCGTTGTGTGGTAACAAATAATGATCATCTCTGCAGTTCAGTAGCATGGGTAGGCTTATCACTGTGTAGATGTAGATGTGTCACTGTCTTATCTTTCTCATGTACCTGTGCTAAGTCTTATCTTGCTCTAAAAAATTAAATTAGACAATAACACAAGTTACTTTTTTGGACTTTAAAAAAGTTCTGAACTTTCTTCTTGTCTCCTTAGTGTCTAATGTTCAAATTTTTTAAGCTTGCTTGTTTTCACTAGGCAAGTGAAAAGCAAATTTAATATGAAATGATGAGATTTTGTGTCCGTTCTTGAAGTACTTAATGGATTTAGCAGCTCTGCTTCAAACTGACTACCTGTTTTCCAGTGATCGCTGTATCAACTTTCTTTCCCCCTTGAAGGGGAAACACAAACTTTCCTTCCTCCCTTAGCAAACAATGAAGTGTAGGTGCATAGATTCAAACTTTTATTTTCTGGGTTTTTGTTGTTGTTTTTTGGGTTTTTTCCTAGCAGTTTTAATGAAAATAATATCTGTTTGATATTATTTGATATTATCTGTTTGATATTATCTGTTTGCCCTGCTGTGATCTCCAGGTTTTCCCAAAGGTTGGCAGACCTCCCTCTTGCCAAAGATATGCTCGTTTATGAAATTGATTGTTAAGTTGTTTGCTTTGTCACAATTATTTTAGAAGATGTCTCATCTTTTAAGCACTTTCTTTTCCGTAGGTGAGGATCAAATCAAATTGCTACTCTGCAGGTAACATCATCAGTTCATCTACTGCTTAAACTTTGTTCAGCCGTAATGCCAGGAACACAGAACTGTGAAAGAAAACAACATTCTTTGCCTGTCCTCCTGTTGTCACTAAAACTTCCTGTACCGATATCTACTCACTGCACTATTTCAGCTGCTGAATATAGGGGACTGTCTTCCTTCAAACTAAGAAATAAACAATTAATTTTCTTTGCAGTTTGTATAGTGACTCTGTCACTGAGTAATTGAATCTGAATTATTCATATGCCAGCTAGTGACATGAAGTGTGTTACAAGTTTTCCAAGTATATATAAAATATTTTTTCCAAGCTGTATTGTATTAATTTGTGGTGGAGGTAACAAATTCAATTTGCCTCACTGAGAAAGCAAACCAAAAAGTTAATTCTGTTTTCAGTTAGCATGTGAAATCAGTGGAATAATAAAACATAGAAAGGAGAAGCCAATCTGAAAACTTGATTCAAGACTAGAGAAAATACCTGAGGGAGCACAACTTTAGTGTCACACAGCTAGAGAAAAGCATATATCCACTAAAATGTGTGGCATATAATGGGGGAAAATAAAAAAGGAGGGGATCTTGTAAGAGTCACTTGATGTCTCTGGTGCTGGGGTTGCAGTGTTGGGGCACATGGAGCAGTGACAGCAGCCCAGCTCACCAGCGTGGCTTCTGAGCCATGTGTGTGGTGGCCAAGGGATGCTGAAGCAACACTTGATGGTCCAGGGTTGTGATTATCACAAATCAAGGACTGAAACCTGAGAAAGAAATTGTCTATTTCAGAAGAAATGCCAGAAATGATGATTTGGAGACAACTGCTGTAGATAAATGTTATTTCGAGAATCGGATGTAAATGCCATTGCTGTTTCTCAGAAAGCCTCCTTTTCTCCTTATTAAGACCTTATTGGGGGTTTTAAAGAATCATCTCTTTCATAGAGGAAAAAAATCAGCTTTGTTGATCCTAGTATTTCTGTTGTTTTGTATGGTTTCTAGGACAAAGTGAAAAAAAGGGATAGTTAACAATGTGCAAGAGTGAAATGGACTTTCTGAACTAACAGAATTGATACTGTAACATACACTGAACACGGGGGAAAAGGGAATCTCAGTCAAAATCAGTGAAAGTCTGACAAAGAATCAATGCATGTGCAAAGTACTTCAAGGACTAAATGGATCTGGATAGAAGGATCCATTCTTTCGACTAAAGAACAGGACAGATTACTCCAGCTCCTGCTGTTGGGGATCTGCAGACAAATTTGTTTTAGAAGGCCTGTAAGGCCAGCTCTAAGAGCAAAGGATAATTTTTATCTGGATTGTTTCTCCTTCAGATTTCTCACTTAAAAGATGCTGGGAAAAAAGCTAATTTAAGATGTGCTAGGATCTCTTTCACAATGATTAAAGAAGAGAAATTCCTAGAGTAAAATACCTCTAGTCAAAATTTGTAGCTTTAAGTGAGGCTTTACACTTATATCTAAGGAAGTGTTTGCTCTGAAGTGGGCAGCAGGCTGTTAGGAGAGCTGGTTATTTAATAAGCAGAAAGTTGGAAACATTCTAAAATGGATAAAATTACTGCTTTTATCAATTAAATCTAAAATGTAAATTGTTGCAAGAATTTCTGTATTTGTCTTCATGCTTCTCATGTGCGAACCTGAAACTTTACAAATGTTGCTATTTTCCTGTCCTTTTAGGCAGGTAGATATTTAACAGAAGGAAGAAATTAAGCAAACCAAACTCATTCACTACTGGATTGAATGCTTTTATGTTCCTGTCTCCTCTGCAGCAGCTGAAGTAAAACAAATGAAGTGTTTCTGGTCACACTCAGTTTGTCAAGGATAACAAACTTGTATTTCAAGTAAAATAAAGCTGGCACCAGAACAGTGTAAGCCAGGATGGTGCTTGTCTTCAGCTCCATGACATTAATTCTAGTCCAGAAGCATTGTCAGTTCACAGGTCCTTAAAATAACCTCTTTGCTTGTGTCTTTGACTAGCTAAAACTCCATCTGCTTATTAGTTTCAGCACAGCAAAACGAACAAAAGCTCAGCCAGAATTTATTTTGGTGGTTAGCTGTGAAATACTTCAACCGTACTCTGCCCTACCTCCACCATGAGCACTGCTGGGAGCTGAGGCATCTTGATTGCAAAACTCCTGAGAGGGTATCAGAAATCAGGTAGACCGTCACATCAAATTCAAGAGAATTAGAATTTAAGAGGTAATAATTTTTGTAACTGCACAGACCATTTATTTGTTTTGTCAGTTGGCTGTATGAGGTGCACCAGGTATTTAAACCATCCTAGAAATTGAATGTGATTGACTTGACCTTATTCTACCCCGGTGGTTTAAGTAGAACTTCAGTTCTGTACCTTGACAGGCGGTGACTGATGGGACATGCAGGCTTGTTGAAGTACAAGCAACCTGCCCATAATACTCAAGGCAAAGTAATTGGCATTTCCCTCTGTCTTCAGAGTCTTGTGACTGCTGGGCCCAGAGATCCATCAGCACAAACACAATTATGTGAATGCCTTGAGTCCTTTCTGCCCAAAGTGGTTTTAATCAGCATGCAAATAATGTAGATAAATGCAAACATGAACTGCTCAAGAAAAGAAGCCTCACCTCGTTTTTTTTTCTATTCAGTTATTGTTATGCCTGTGTTTATGGCATTATGTATCCATATCATACCATTCCTTTATTCTTTTTGATTTTGAATGCTTTAAATTTGGCAAGACAACTTTGTGCACAACTTGCAAAACCAGTATGACCTGAACTAATAAATTTTCCATGAGCTGGGCTCAGTTTCTTATTTAGCTGTAAGAAATCTACTCAAAATGTGCTTTTTTTTAGTGTGTGCTATGCTAAATGTAAGCCTTTGATCAGACAGTACATGAATAAGGAATGTTGTTTTTCTGAATTAAGTGGAAATGAGGCCTAAGGCAGCCTGCTGTTAGGATCATAAGTACTAAATAAAATATAAACTAGTTAAACTTTGCAACCTTCCAAGGACAGGCATAATTTCATCTATTGAAAGAAATCTTATATAATGAATTAAGAGGCTTGTCTTACATCATGTCATGTATGTATAGTTACAGCTTTAAATACAAGACGGAAATTTAAAAGTGCTTCACTCTTAGAATGTCGACAATTTTTTTTTTAATCTACTTCCTGTCTATTAACATGTTTTTAATTAATACAATATTTTTTTTACCCTTGTATCTTGCTGATCTTTAGAAAAAATGCTTTGGAGTTGTACTTGTATTTCCTTCTTGGTGACCCGAAGGCATAAAAAAAAAGAAAGTTGATTCTTTATTCAGTATTATTTGTCTTTTACATTCTTTTTTCTTTTATTTCCTGTGGCTTGCTACTCCAGCAAATTGGAACAGAGTCTTGAAGATGGGATGACCAAAAAGTAAATGAACGTTTTAGCAACATTTTTTCACATTCTTGAAATAATTCTTGAAACTATTATGATTTTCAGCCTTCGTTGGGTATTGGGGAACCTTTGAATCCGTCACCTTTGCATTCTTGCCTTTTTTTTTTTTTTAATATTCTTCTGCTGTGGGTTTTCTTCCTCTTGTTTGATGGTCCTTATATTTGTTTTATTATTTCTCAATATATCAGCTGTATTGTGTGCCTCTAAATTTTGGTCACAAATGCTAAGATTTTTAAACTTTGATGTAAGTTATTCCATGACAATGACAAGAACAGAGCAACTATTCCATGCAGCTCCCCAATCTCCCTGCACATATGACCACAGGCAACACCTGTTCTGTTTTGGGTTTTTTAAAATTTAATTTAATTTACTTTTATTTTATTTTCCCAGACATGGTTAGCTGCATATGTGCCTTCGGTGTCTGTGTAGTTTTACACAAAATGTCCTGTCACTGAAATCCCTCAAGACAAATTCTCCCCTGTTTATTTGGCTACTCAGGTAGCTGGAAATATTCTGATCCACTCTTTGCTGCCTTGTTTCTCTCATGTGGTCTTATTGTCTCTTCTTTCAGTTTTTCACCTAATGCATTTTAGATGTAGTTTGTAATTTTTTACCAGCATTCTAGGTATGTTCATTCATTAAATGCTTTATCAGAATTATTTCATTCTTAGTACAAAACTTTCACACTAATAAGTAGGAACTGCTGCAGGTATTCTGTCTCAAAACTAGGGATAAGTTTCTGTAACTTTGCGTCCTAATTTTATTCTGTGCACCATTTAGATAAATAATTGCCCCTTATGTATGTGTTATTTAAAAAGATTGGTAAATATGTCTGATATTTCCATGTGCTGCATTATCAATGGCAGTTCATAGAAGCCATTTCTCATTTCAGTTTGGAGCTTTCAAAATTTCAGCCTCCCATGAAAACATAACCCATAATATTGTAGCATATTAAGGTTAGTATTTTTCTAATGACAAAGATGTCAAAAGGTTTTCATTTGCACAGAAACTTTGCTTGCTTAGTCTAATAATCCCACCTTTATAAAATACAAACCCATTTGAGACAAGGCTTCATCACTTAAAGGAAAATAGCTTAGGTATTGATTAATTTTCCTGTGTAGTTGTCAATAATGCCACAAAAAGAGAACAAATTAGCTTACCATCTTAGGTGTAACTACCATTTATTATGTTCTCTGAAACTGCTATCACAGCCATTTTATTTTATTTCAACTTTATTACAGTTATTATACTCTGGGAGCTTTTCTGTGTATAGAGAAAAACCACACAGGGTTGCCAAGATGGTGACAGTGACAGCGCTGCCCGACCTTTCTGCCCAGAACCTCTCCTGCTTCTGCTCCTCCATGGAGTTTGATACTGTGATGACATAACAGCGTGGGGCAGGTGATAAGGAGACCGGAATCTCCACGAATTTTCATTAAAACCTAAAATACTGCCTTTATTCCTTATTTTGATTTTGTTCAAACCAGTACGAACCAATTCGAACAATTTTAAACTGGTTTAAACAGTTGGATCTGGTCAAAACCTGTTCGAACTGATTGGATCCGGTCGAAACTGGATTGAACCATTCAGAACTGGTTGTATCTGGCCAAAACCAGTTAGAACTGGTTGGATCATATTGAAACTGGTTTGAACCAGTTAGAACTGTTTTGAACCAGTTGAAATCTGTCTGAAGCCATCAGAAATGGTCAGATCTAGTTCAAACAGGTTTCAACCAGTCAGAACCAGTTTGTTCTGGGCTGAATTGGTTGGATACTGTTTAAACCAGTATGAACAGTTTTGAACTTTTTGACACAGATAAGAACCGGTTGGATCCGGTTGAAACTGTTCAGTTTCCTGTTACTGATCCCATCAGGGAAGAGAGATGTAGTTCTTGGTCATCATTACTAATGTGCTTCTCTTAAGGAAGGTGTTCTGGAGAGCAGCCATCAGCTTTTTCTTCTAATTCATTAACTTGTAGGGTCAAAAGGATAAAGATGAAGATTAGGCTTCTGGGCAAGTTAATCTCCTTTCAAGCCACAACTTTGCATCTTAACTTTAATCTTTAAGAGCAGGGTACGTGTCAAGCACCCTGTGTTAGTATGGCCTAAAGAAACACAGTGTATATGCAAAATCAAGCATTTGTTCTTTAATCTCATTAAAGTCTGAAGTCTACTCAAAGAACTATTAGTCTTGGTATAATGATATTAATTCTTATAGACCAAATTGTGCAACTATTACAAGTCGTTCCCAATAATGGAACAATCAGAACTGATAGAAATAGACATTCTATCTGTACTCCTTCCTCTGGCGTTACCCTTAACTTTCATAAAACCTCTCTGGGCTAAGATTGGTGGTGATAATTCAGTAGAGAAGCAGTGTGGAGTTATGGTGAGTGGTCAGCACCTCAACTTCTTCACAAGAAATCCTTGATATTGATAGTTCTTTCTTCTCTTTCTTGGGAAAAGTGGGATGTTGAGCTGGAGTGTTTCTTCCTCCACAGCTGGAGGCTGCTCTGGTTCATTTTTATTGTTTGGCAAACACAGTTTATTAACTTGATCTTTATTGACTTGTAAAACCATTTTTTTTCTTCAGCTCACGAACTTGTGCTCCCTTAGTGACTATAACTGACCATTTCTGATTTGTGTTTGTAGCCCTGGCAGCTTTGCCATCATCCTGTGCTCCATCTCTCATGTCCTTCACTGTCATCTGGTGTTTGTACTTTTTGGGAACCTGTATTGAAATCTCCTGTATTTCTCCAAGACATGGTTTTCTGATAGCCTAAGTTAGGTCTCATTACCACAAATGAACCACATGTACATCTTTTGTTCTAACACCACTAACGATTCACTTGACAACAGTTATGATCTCTTAGAAGACACTGATCCATAAAGTAACGTAAAGCCTCAGAAATATTTTTGCCAGCATTACTCAAGCCGTACTTCTGTTAAAGGGAATGCACTTGAACCACAGTTTTAATCTGGTCTCCCAGATGTCTTCTCTGGTGGCAGAGAAAGAAGGTGCAAATACAGAGACCATGAGAATATGGGAAAGACTTCTGACAGCCATAGGAAACTGTCAGCAAGAGGAAGGCAGGAGTGGAAGATTTTTTGCTAAGACTGAGGGATGCTAAGAAAAGTTAGAAGCTCTGAGATGAGTTTGAGATGTGTTGATTTATAGGAAAACTATGAACAATGAGAAGTGAACTAGAACAGTAAGAAACGCTATGCAAGAGTAATTTTTTTTTTTGTTTTGTTTTTTAGTGGCAAGGGGATAATTTTGCATGTGTCTGTGTTTGTGTTTTGTTCTTTTTCTAGGTCCAGATATTTCTTTATGCTACTAGGTAAAGCTGTATTGTGTTTTATTTCACACTGAATCTATAGTAGACGTGGAAGAGAAGTTCTTGTGTGTTATTAGAAATAAGGTCAACACTGGTCTTGGAGGCCTAAACAGTTTTGCTTTTGGACTGTTTTCCTGTAGAATATTAATAGGCAGATGTCACAGCCAGGAAATGCGCCAAGAGGCTCAGGGATTGAACAGGGTGACAGCTTTCTATAGTAATCTTGCACACTGCGAAACAGCTTTGGGGTAGGAGGCATTGTAGCTTCAGACGTTTTATCTTCAGACAAAATTATCAGTGTACAACCTGAACTAAGCAGCCTTGCTGGCAGCAGGGCTTGCTGGCTTCTCAGAGCACTGGGAGATGGCATCGCACTGGGGCCTGACCATTCCTGCAGAACTTGTGTGGGAGTTGAACTCAAATTGGCAGAAAGGCACACACTCAGCGCCTGCAATCTGCAGAAACTTCAGCAACTTCGTGTATAAGACATTGCACAGGAACAGCTCGTCCATCTGCTCTTTGTGTTAAAAGTTATAAGAGGAAAAGGAAACAAACAAACAAAGGTCTTGTTTGGTTCTGCTCCATATTTTTCTTCCAGCTTGTACAGGTTCAGGCAAACATGGCTGCAACAGTGCAGGTGAACTGTGTCTTCAACAAGCTCTACAAAAGCTTTATTTGTGATCAAGGAGCATTTAAATATGTGTGGGGTATTTGTTTTTGCTGAGGAATATATTTGGTGCCAGTAACTTGGTTTGTGAACTGCAGATTGAGGTGCAGATTGGGCTCTGGTGGGAGCCCAAGACAAAAGGCCTTGATAACAGAGGGCAAGAAGATGGGTGTCACCAGCCAGGTGGATGGGCACTGGAAGACAGAGCAGGAGCGGGGAACTTGGGAGGAAGAGTGAGACCTTGGTGTGCTTGGACTGTGAGGGGTTAAAAGCCCAGCGGTTCCTTTGGGTTCTCTCCTCAGAGGCACCAGCTCAGGCTCTTTCTATCTTACTGCAGCTTTATGGAACAAGATGTCTGAGACTCTGCTTTGGGAAACCTGAGATCAAGCTGGTGAAGAAACTTGGCCTGACTGTGAGTGGGCTGTGCAGGGAGTCCGATGGAAACCCGCCAGGTCACTGGGACCACCACTGGGAAGAGGCTTTGGTCCCAGCAGTGAAAATGTGTGACATCAGGATTGTGGCTGTCAGAGTCTTGTGAATGGTCACACCAGGAAGTTTCCTTAACAGTTTCATTGTTTGTTGGTTTTATTTAGGTTTGGTTGGTTGGTTTTGGTTGTTTTGGTTTTGGTTTTTTTTTGTTTGTTTGGGGTTTTTTTGTTTGTTTTGGTTTTTTTTCTTTTCAAAAGCAGAAGGATTTTTAGCATTTTTCAATGTCTATGTAATCTGAAAGTTTTTCTAAAATCTGCTCCTACATGAAAATTTGAACTGTATGTGTGTGAAGTGACTCACTTTGAACAGCCTGGCTTGTGGCTGTCCCTCTGGGACAGAACCACTTCTCCCCACTCGCTGCTTTGAACCACAGTAACACCAGTCATTATGGGTCGCAGTGTGAAGACCTAACATTATAACTGCCTTTGCATGTAGAGTGATTATAACTAAGTCAGAAGTAATGTTGGGAGTGTACTAGAATATTTTTCTGAGAAAACTACACAAAAAAATGTCTGAAGGATATATAAGAAACCTTTTGTTTTTATGCTTTGTTAAATTCTTCTGCAGAAAGGTTATTTTTGTTTCGTTTTGTTTTTCAGAAATTTTGATTAGCTGATGTTAAATGTGACTCAGTATTATTTTTTTGTGCTCACTCAGTATCTTTCAGGCAAAGGTTTTAAAGTGCATCACACATTTGTGGCAGAACCCATAACTGAAACTCAAATTTCCTGGCACATTTAGCATCTAATTAGTGGCCTTGGTTTCAAGTGGATGCATGTGGGTAGGTCAATACACATTTATTAAACTCTGTAGAGCAAAACTGAGCTGAGTATTTACGTTTGTACTTGCAGGAGCAGGTTCTAAATTTACTTTTATTTTGTCAAATATTGTATAACAGCCACTGAGAACAGGAAAAGCAATTGAATATGATTAACCTGTCGTTGTGTTAATTATGTACAGTGTAAGGCTGGGATGGCAGCAACAACTCATCAGTTTTGTTTCAAACACAAATCTTCCTGGCCAGTGAGGATTTAGTAAGTTTTAATTCCATCACACATGCTGAGGTTAAGCTCAGTTGGAAGAACTTCATCCCTGAAATTTTTAGTCAAAGCTTAATCACTCGATTAACTTCCTGAAACTAGAGGATTGACCTCAAATCCTCATCCTTAATAAGAACTTTGCAGTAGATAAGATTCAGTAGAAAATACTTCTCTATCTCCAGAAAGGCTTTTCTTTACATTTTTTAATGAAACTGGAAGGATGCAGTTACCCTTCCATTATCAAATCAACCTTCACTGAAATTTAAACTTCATGACCAAAATTGCAGTGTGCTTGGTATTTGACTTTTCAGCCTTCTTACTTCTTCTCAGTTTGAAAATACAATTACTTGTGTACCCGTTAATGCCACCTACCTTGATTCAGTTAAAGGGATGCAGCATCCACACTGCTCTTAGTCACCAGTTTCTTGTCGAGACTGAAACACTTGCTATAAAGATTCTTATGGTGCCCTGCAATATTCATCATGACTAAGCATTGAGATGCTTTTGGTGGGGAAAAAAAAACCCCAAAGCTATCATCCACCTTCAGAAAAATGTGGCAGAATAGATATTTGCATGTATTTTGTATTATTATTTCCTCAGCTGAACTGATTTTCTAGGGTAAGATGAGGCTTTATTCAACTGGAGCTTTTCCAGATTTGATGGCCTGCCTCGGGATACTCCTTCAGACTGAGATTTGCAGAGCAGAAAGTTGGAGTTCATTTGACAGTTTGGTAAACGATTACTTTGTTTCTTACAAAAAAGCAGAAGAATAGCTTGACTTGAGTTGCCAGTCAAGTAGTTTTGCAGTATTTGTTATCTAGATTTTCCCTATCCATTAGCCTTGTTGGTTTGAGTTTTTTTGGTTTTTCTTCTTTTTTTTCTTCAGAATATTCTTGCTCTTTTGCCTGAAGTTAAAAGTTTTTCTTAAAAATACTTAGTTTACAATTGCTTTTAAATGCACTTACATTCTCTTTCCCATCCCTATAAAACTTTTACTCAATCTTTCAGACTTGATGATCTGTTACTTCTGAAATGCAGAAAGGGAGAGCAAGATCTCTTTCCTTTGTTTCCTTATCCTTCTTTGGAGCTGCACTGGCAGCTTTTTCATGTCATCCTTTGCAATGTGGTCTAACATTTGGAATTATCAAAAATCCCTAACTGCTAGGTACTTGGATTCCATTTAATTACAGTGAGATTTGTATTCCTAAATCACTTAGTACAGATTGCCATATTCCCAGGTGTTAACCCAAAGCAGTCAGCATACCTGAAGAGCATCTACTGGGCAAGAAATTGGACTTTTTCCAGACAATTACCAAATGCTAATTAGAAGATGAAGTAGGTCAAATGAGAATGAATAACTTCTCTTGCATGTCTTTGCTCAAGTTCTTTGAGCGGGCTCACAGGCAAGGCTTGGGGAGATACCGCAGCTTCCACAGGCAGGTGTTTTATGTGCCCTGGCTCATTTCACTACGGCTCTTCTACACCGTGTGTTTCCTATCACTAGGGCTCATCTAATTTTTGTGTGATTGATAATTCCTCCTGGGGTCCTTTAATGCACACTTCATTTTAATGTGCTACTGGTAATTCTATAGGTCATTTCTAAATGCCTCCCAGAAGTCGAGCGAGGCTGGAACTGGTATGGGAAAACAAATTTAGAGCCAGTATAAAATAATCTCTAAACTTATGTAGTAGTAAATGAGACAAGGAATGCACTTCCATGTTTTGTGGGCTAGGTACAGTTTTGGGAAAATCTTCTTGATAACAGTGAATTATATGAATGTGTACAATTTGAAGTGTATAATACCAAGGTTGCTACAGAATTATGATGTTATTTAAAGCATTTTGATGTTTACAGGTGGTCCAGTTGTACAAAAAAGTTTGAATTTCACTCAGCTGTATTTATGGAGTGAAGGAGTGCAGAAGATGTCAGAGTTCTGTAAACACCAGAAGTTTTCAAGATGTTGTCTAAAAAATATGACAAAAAAAATTAGAGTACACTTTTAAGCTTTAGTTCAGATTTCAGTTTCTGAGTTTTATTTTCAATAGTACTAAGATTATTTTTTGCTAATTGCTGCCTATGTAATGCCATTTCAATAAATTACACAATTTCTACAGCATTTTCCCACTTGTATTTATGATAACTATTTATACTCCACAAAGAGGCCAAGACCTCTCCTTCCCAGAAGGAACACAAAAATGTAGATTATTTCTTTTCCCTTCTGCTGTTCTTAAATCCCGATCTTGTGAATTCTTTTGGGTGTTGTGGTTTTGTTTGATTTTTCATTTAAATCTAATAGTTCTAACAAATAGAATTTAAACTTGATCAACTTTATAGCAATATTCAAAAAGTATGGTTTTGAAGGGAAAATGAAACAGCCAAGAACACTTTAGATTTCAAAAATGAGATAATTTGACTTTAATTTTTTTTTTTGAAGAGAAAGAATGACATCTGCTAGCTGCTTGGAGTCGGGAAGAAATCTCCCCTTGAGACTTGCTTATATCTTCTGAAACACCTTATTCTGTCAGTGTCACAGATGGAGCATCCTATTAGACTACTTATACTGTAATTTTTATATTTTATCTATGAAGTGTAACTCTAAAGGAATCATGGCAGGAGAAAAAAAAGCACATCTTGAAATACAATGAGCTCATCAGTGAGTAAGCCTTTAATAAGATTAGAAATATGCATAAATATCTTCCTGAATAAAGTCCATGGTATGAAGAATAATGTAAAAATCCTGTTGAAATCCTTCCTGCATGGACAGTATGAGAATATTTTTTAATTTAGTGTTTGGCATTTTATTCCTTTGCCTATGACAGTTGAAATCTCTTTT
>VZTE01000365.1:609078-651620 GCA_013397775.1 Eulacestoma nigropectus | reverse complement strand
TTTTTTTTTTTTTTTTTTTTTTTTGTTTGAACACTTTTTAAAGGGTAGTATTTTGGAGTGTTTTGTTGTGTTAAAGTGGGTGGGGCAGTTGGTCTTCCTAAGAGTTCTATCACTACAAAATTATGGATTTTTTTTACATCTGAAAGTCTAAAACCAAGGACTGAAGCTTTCTGCTTTTATGATGAAAGGCAAATGAGTTGTTATTCTAATTATAAATTTAAAATATCAATAGAAGTACTTACTAAGTAGCAATAAACATCTCTCTATAAATTTCTTGTTCTATCGATTGTATCTCATATGATAACCCATTAACTGATTGCTGTTGATCAGCAAAATGAAGTGAGATTATATTTATTACTTTTCACTGCCGGCTCTCATAATAGATTATTATGGTAAATGTGAAAGGCAGAAAATAGTAATTGCTGCTTCGTTTATGCTAATTATTCATTATTTTTAATATCAAGCTCTTTTGAAACATATGTATGGAATAAATTAAATCAACAGTTTATTGTTGTGCAATTAAAATGCAACAATTGTTTGCTTGTTTGAAGCTTTGAAAACAACTGATTTTTTTGTAATTTTGCTTCCTACAGTTCTGCAGCTCTCACATTGCTGTATAGTTTAATTTTTTCCTATGTCAGGAAACCAATATTAAGAATGATGGTGCAGCTGCTGTGCATATGTGTAATTGTTGACCTTGGTGACACTTTACTTTTGCATTGACAATCCCAGCTTAGAAGGTCATTAGTGTGCTAATTTCCAACATGGACAGAGCATAAACTTACTCTGAGCTTTCTTAACTACTTTATTAACAAGCTGATTTGTGGAAGAGGCTCTGTTGCCTTGATGGATCCATTTTTCTGTTTTGCTCAGTCTATTTTATGTGCCATCTCTGTTGTTACAGTCTGCAGAGATCCTTATATTACCCTCACCTCTGTCACCTGAATGTCACCAATTGTCAAATTGCTAGAGTAGCCTGTTTTCCAGGCACTGAACAAATGCAAATGCAAAATACTAAAATATTTTGTTAGCTTTTTGTTTTTGGGTCAAATTCAAATGTCCTGTGACTGGCAACAGGAAAATACATGACCATGCCATAGTGAATTTAACTTGTGTTTTCAGTGTTGTGCAATCATCCTTGTCTGATGTATCAAAAATCATTTTGTGTACTGCAAATTACCATATTAATAGTATCTTTTAGAAGAGAAACAAATGGCTAGGTCTTCATTGTCATCTGAACTGGTTCTGAAGCTTCTTACAGTGAGCACTAAAACTACCATTTATGTCTTTATCTTCCATCAGAACTAGATGATCTTTAATGTCCTCTTGAGTTGTGTGTAAAAGTGAAGCATAATTCCTATATTTCACAGTGTAACCGGTGTGCCTGTACCTTTCTGACAAACAGAACAAACAAAACCATCACTTATGTTGAATTAGCACTTACCCCAGTGGCAGACAAAGGTAAGTGTAGTTTTATGTCAACTCCAGGAAATCCCTCTCTGTGTGAACAGCAGTACACAATGGGCTGTAATGGGAGTTTTACAAATCCCTCCCTGCAGGGATTTACATTGTCAGTAGTCTCCCGCATATAATGTGCCATAATTGAAAGTCAGGGATTTTTTCTTCCTAATTATACAATACTATTGTTTTACATGTCAGGTAAAAGTCTGTATTTTCATGGTTTGTGCATATCTACTTTCAGCAAATCAGAAAGTGATGGTAATTTTTCCATATTTCTTTTTTTTTATGCTAAGTATGGTTTGTTACTTCTTAATCCCTATGTTTCATACCACGAGGTTGTTTCTCATAGCCTAGTGGCATTCTGGCTTAGTCAGAAACAGATATAGGGCTGAAACCAAAGCTGGCTAGACTGAAAAGAGTGGACTATCACACAGCTAATTTTTAGTGAAATGAGTGTCAAGGTTTTTGACCATGTATTTATTTGTGGCAGAAATGGATATTTCAGAGCCACTGATGTAATAATTTTATTTCTTAAATAGCGTGAATTGCATATACTCACAGATGATAAAAGTGTCTAGAAAACTGGGTAAACCAAAATGAGAATTAAAACTGTAAGAAATGACTGTGGAGGTTGGAAACCTTGACATATTGAAGATATTTACGGTGATCACAAAGATTGAAGTCTTGGGTTGGTCTATCTAGGCAAAGTAATCTTGAAATTTTAATAATATGTCCTGAAAATCGATTCACTGACAGGCCACGTGGCCCCTGTGGTTTGTCATCAGTAATTTCCATAACAGGTTTTTCCTGCTGCTTAAACCCCAGGATAATGGGAAATTTGCTCAGCCTCCAAGGAGGAAGCGAATCTGAACAGAGCAATCTAACCACACACCCCTGAGGACAAAAGACCCAAGCACTGGGAAGTCATCCCCATCAAGCTATGGTGGTCTCCAAGCGTGCAGGTTTGAGGGACACGTGTCAGAACTGTCCTGCAGGAGCACGAGCTGGGCAGATGCTCCACAGCTCTGGGCAAACTCTCAGGTGCCAGATGTCAGGGCTTGTCAAAGGGTGTAGATGGCAGCAAAGGAAAAAAAAAAAAAAAAAAAACTTCTCAGATGTCTGAGTAGTTTACCCCTTCCTCTCTGGGCTATGCAGCACCTTAGAGTTCCATCAAAAGTCTCATCCAATGGGATTGTTAGTCTTCTGCTGGATAACCCACTGTGAGCCTCTCGCACAGCTTTAATTACATGATGTACAAGCTGAAGGGTGGTAGATGAAAATTAAGAAGGTAATGTTGGTTTTGCAGGTAACTGCTAAAGCAGTCACTGTCATGATATACCTATTTTCAGTATCTACTATTGAAAACAAATGTCTTAAGAAATTGGGAAGGTGACAGAACAGAGTTACAGGATGTTTCAGGAATGGAATTCATTCAACTGCAGTCCAAGAAAACTCCATACACACAGTTTATCAAGGGAGGGCACGTAACATCCCTTTTATAACAATTGTTCTGTGTATTCTGTGGTGCTGTCTGTGTAGACTGCAGTTGTCTTCCCTGGCTTTAAGATTTTCTGAATTTTATTTAACTCAAAAAGACTTTGTGGCCAGAAGGGAGAGTTTGTCTAAAACTACCTGTGAGTATTTCTTGACTTTCAAGGTAGGCTTTTCCTTGTGTATCAAAATTGCCTGTTGAAGACTGAGTGGAGGTGCTTGTAATTGTATTAATGAAATAACTTTGGACTAAGAAACATGCTGGAAACAGAGCTGGAAGCTGCAAGGTTTGTCTGTGATTCCTCATCTGCTTCCCTGGTCTTCTGTAGAACTGTATTGTTTACCCATAAAAGTGACATTTTGGGTTTTGTACATAAATGGTCATTTTTTCTTCAGCAGTGCATAAGTTGATGTTACTTTTAGTAATTTTCTGTCTTTGCATATAATATTCATTTCAGTGCAACACTCAAGGCAAAGAAAGTACAACTGGGTTCTTTCAACCCTTAAAAATTCATTTCTATTGTATTTTTATATTTTTAGATTCAAGTTTGTGCTTCATGAAAGGAAGACCTTTCAAAAAAGTCTTAAGTCAAAATGGATATTGCATATGCTATAAATCTCTATAATACTTCTCCACGTGGGCTTACCTTGTTTTTTGATTGCATTAGTTTCCTTTCTAAATATGGAAACACAGAGCCATAGAATCATTTGGGGTGACAAAGACGTTTAAGATCATTGAGTCCAACCATTAACCCAGCAATGCCATGTCCACCAATAAATCACGTCCATAAATGCCTCATTTACACCTCTTTTAAATACCTGCAGGAATGGTCACTCACCCCCTTCTCTGAGTGGCCTGTTCCAATTCTTGACAACCTTTTCTGGTGAAGAAATTCTTCCTAATGTCCAATCTAAGTTTCCTCTGGCACAACTTGAGACAATTTAGTCTTGTTTGCTACCAGAGCCCCACCCCATGATGAAAATAGGAGTGTTGAGCAATAAAGCATGCAGTACAATAGTTTCATATTGGGGAAAAAAGGATAAATTTGAATTCAGCTGCGTATGACTTACAAAATCAGTATATCTGTTCTAAAATGTATTGTAAGAATAACTGGATTTCCAGGCATTAATTAGATAAACTTCATCATAAAACAAAACCAAAGTTCATAGCTCAGATAGAGGCTTATAAGATTTAAAAAATGAGTTGGCATATCTTGTGCACTTACCTCAAGATTTGTACTCCAGTAAAGGAAACCCACTATTTTCCCCCCAAAGTAAAAATAAAACAGAAGTTGTGGAAAGTTTTTAACAGTGTTTTATAATCTTAGAAATAAGAGGATTTTGATACAATTTCTACAAAATCTATATTTCTTCACAGGAAAGTTTTAATTCACCAGAGCATATTTTATATAAACTCATTTATTGTAGGGATTACTTTAAGCACAACATATAATGAAAATGCCATTCATATTTTTCAAACACTGGAGTATTACACATTTTATTTTTAAAATGGTATTAAATGCATGCTACAGGCAGAAGCAACTTCCAAAATGCTGAAATATGCAATCACAGAAAAAAAAGCCACACTCTTTTTTTTTTTTTTTTTAAGTGTCCAAACCTTTTTTTCTTAATGCCAGGAGCAATCAAATTATATGTGTAGACCTTTCCATATTTTTCCCTCACAGTTTGCTGTTTTAGGGCCAGACTAATGCGGTGGCACGCCAGGCAGTCAGCAAGAAAACAGTGGATAATGGAAAAAAACCTTGAAAATAGTTGGGATGTGCAGCACAGCCCAGCCCAGCATGTCTGCTGTCATATGGGCCCAGCTTATTAGTGCTGGCTCTGTTCCATGCCAACAGGACCCAGGCTGGCTCCTGCTGGCTCATCCCCCTGCTCCCTCAGTGTTTTGGATCCAGAAGGAGCTTAGTGTAGCTCAGGTGCATCGCTTTGCAGGGCCAGGTTTTGCCTGGGATTAAGTGGAGGCTAATAGGAACCCGGAGCTCCCTGGAGTCAGCTGAAGCCTTGCCACGAGCAGCTGCACTGCTGACCTGGCTCAGGCACCTGCTCAGGGCTCTGCTAAAGCATCCTCCTGCGCTGAGGATGCCTTTGCAAGCTGCCAGCTCTGACGTCTCAGCGTCTGTGGCGCAGTTAATCCGCAGCCCAAGTGAACTATTTGTGGGTATTTCTGGGCTGAAGGTGTTTCTAAAGAGTGAGCCCGTGACTAAACCATCTCCGACTCTTTGGTGCCTTTCCCCCATTTGCAGCTTGGCTGGGAGGGCGGTGAAGGTTGAGCTGGGATCAAGCAGGCACTGGTCAGCACCTAATTAACAGCTAGTTCATAATTACTCCAGGCCTGTCTCTAGCTGGGTGCACTTGATGTTGCTTAGTTACATTTGAGGCGTTTTGGAGGCTAAAATTCCTGTCTGATCTGGATATTGCCATGAGCTGTCTGCTCCAAGCTGTTCTAAAATCAATAAAGTAAAGGTGTATTCATGTGCAACTTGCTAAATCTGTGCTGTGTGTGAATTAATCCACATATCTTTCTGATCCTCTGTAGTAGTTTAATTACTTCAGTAAATCAACGATTCAGAAATTAAGCTTATCTCAGTTAAATTAATAATCTAGCTTGCCATATTGGTAAACTGGTCCGCTGTCAACTTTGGTTGTTAATAGAGAGAAGAGCAAATAACAGTGTTACACTACCTCAGTAATGAAAAGATGGGGAAACTGGATGTCTTCAATGACTTAAAATCTGCCTGTTGTAATATTATATATTATTAAGGGCATAAAATAAAAATATTGTGTATTATTATGGATGCCTAGTAATAATTACTAAAACCAAGATAAGTTAGAGAAGAATAAAAAATCCTATAATTATGTTAAAAAATAGTTTGGTTTTGTTTTTTTTTTAATCACTATGAAAATCAGCTGGAACTTACTAGTTAAGAAGTACAACCAACCATTTTTACTCTCCCCAGCTTCTCTTCCAGATACCATTTTCCTCTTGCCTTTAGGGAACATTTGCTTTAAGAGTGATTTGTTCATTTTTCTGTGCTTTTGAGGGTACCATGAGACATTAAACACAGGGCTGATCACAGCAGTTTGTTTATATTGGTGGCTTCTGTTGTCCTGCCAAGTCTTGCTGAATCCACAGGTGGCCTGGAAGTTTGGACACTTTTTATTTTTTGTCAAATTAAATATTTTATACTAATGAATGCATAAAATAATGTAATGAGAGATATTTTTGTGATTTAATATCAACATCCTCCTAATTATTTCTGTTTCCTGAAAAGATACTTAAATTTCCAAAAGCATGCCTGAAAATAGACATACCAAAAAAGTATATTGGGGGGAGCCAAGTCATTATTTTACTTTGATATGCAGATTTGCTCTACACAAAGTGTTTCTGTTTCTGGTCCATAGCCATGGGATTCTTACTAGTGAAATCATCTATTTCAGAGAAGATGGTAAAAAACTGTCACTTGTTTTTAAAATTAAATTTTATTTTCCTAGACACCAGTATAATTCTCATTAGTAGATTTTCCAGCCAATTTGCCCATTTTTGTTTTGTGGATCCTGTATGTTCTAGTTGTCATTATCAATAGTTTTTGAAAAGAGTCCTTTGAAAAGGAGGGAGGAAAAAGCAGTTTTATTTCAAGATACGACTCCTAGTAACTTTTCTGGTGAGCTTTTGTCATCTTTTTTTGGTCTCTTCTGATGTTATACACTTAATGTGAGTGCCTGTTGCTGCTTCATTCTCTTTTCTCTTCCTTCCACCTTTCATTATCTGTCTACTTTTGTGAACATAAATTTCCCTCTCTGCAAAAGCAGTCATGTCAAAACACTTTCTCCCAGCCACTGATCTGTGGTGGGATTCTATTACAATCCAAGGGATTGCTCTTTTAAGAATCTCATTAAAGTCTGAACAAACAATATGAAATGAAAAATCCTTCCCCAAGGCACAGAGGCTGTAGACAATACTGCTTTGCAAAGCTAGATAGGTGAGATGATATTAGACAGGCGATAATGAAAATATCAGAAAGATTTCATAGCTAAAAATGTGTAACAATTATGGTCAAGGAAGTGGCCCACTTTCTGTTTTTAAACATTAAATGTAATTCACAGATGAGAGAGCATAAACACACAAAATCTTTCCTAATAAGGCATTGATCAGAGGGGATGTTTCTCATGGACTTGTACATCTACTGAAAATTTTACAGTGATTTTTCCTTTAAAGATCCCCACCAAAAAATATGCCAAAAGTTGGGGTTTAGTATCTTTTTTTTTTTTAAAGAAAAATAGTTCAAGCAAAAAATGTAGTTATATTAGCATGCTCTAAAGTTCACACTCTATAAATATTATCAATTAATATACTAGAACTAATTTTTTTCTCTGAGACATGGACATACTAGAAGATCTTGCCAGTCATTAATCTGTGGGTAACTTCTGTTAGTTTTCAAAATATTTGTATTCAAACACATAAAGACTCGTCTGTAACTGAGTATTTCATAAAATTTTACCTGCACTCAGGGCTTAACTAAATTTGTCTTTCTGAACAGCTTTTCTTATGATAGCTGAGCAGTTTGTTACTGTAGTTGTCTCCTGAGAAGGAAAGAAGAGCTTGAAAGCTCTTATTCGTGAAAGGGTGATGGGATTAGAGGGATGCTTCAGAGACAGTGGGGAAAAAAAACATATTTTCTAAATTAGACCCTTTGAAAATTTTTGTATTCTCTTGGTACTGAGACTTTTAGCTGTGGGGTTCATGGCAATTTCTGTACTCTCCTGGGTGGCTAGAGTCTGGTACTGTTCAGAGGAGACTTGTGAGTTGTGCATTTTTCTTCCATTTGTATTTTTGGGTGGGAGGCTGAGTGGTTTTCTTTTCGATACAGACCTAATTACAAGTATTCATTGCCTCTGTCGTCTCCATGTACAATCTGCTCTTGTTTCTATAGCTGTATATTTGCCATGAAGGGTTACCTACCCAAGGGAAGGTAATCTAATGTAATTTTCCCTAAATTAAAGCTTGAAAAAAGAGGTAAATAATGCTAAAATCCATAGATTCTAAACAGAGATACATGTAACTTGCTTTTGTGTGCTTTGGACAGTTAGGATTTTTGTTTTGGGGTAGAGTGCTGTTTGTCTCCGTATCCCACTAATGTGTAGTTTCTGGGCTTACTCTGAAGATGTTAACAAAGGGTTTGTCAACAGAATCCATTCATCAAAACAAGAGGGTTCAGCTCTTTGAGGATTACACACTGTCAATTAAGATAAATAGTTATTGGCTGGTGTGAGCAAGTAATTGCAAGAGATGTTCCCTGTTGAACTACCACACATAATCCATCAGATTTCAAGTGATGTGGATTAGGCTGATAAATTGAGTTCCATCATTGTACCTTTCTCCACTGAGGGCTCTTGCACTTTTAAAGTTTTGTTTACTTTTGCGGGTGGGGAAGACAAAGTTATTTAAAAATTCATTTAAGTCATTAGTAACTGAGCTGAGAAAATCATATGGAATCGAAGTTCCTGCTTAACACCTGGTTGGAGGCTGGGCTGCCCAAGTGTGGCTGGGAAATGCCATTTGGTCCCATCTCCTGTAGACCAGAGCAAGGACTGCAGAATAACCAAGATGTGGTAATTACCTCTTTCCAATTAATTTCTTACCACACAGCAAGAGACAGGCAGTCCAGGGAAAGCAGTTCCGAGAGAGGGGTCATAGGTGGGTCAAACCAGGTAGTAACTTGCTCAAAATCTCTGCAAAAGTGGTTTATTTTTGTCTACTATTCCTGATAAAAGGTGCAAGTAGAGTTTTGAATGTGCACTGTGAAGATAAAAGTTTTCATACCACACATCAGTTTAAAAATTCTGTGTTTCTGCAACCAAATACATGCAAATGTTTTTATATCATTAAAAACAAAAAAATAAGAGAAATATTGGAAATATTAAAGACACACTGGTCAGAAAAGTCACCGAAAGTGCAAAATTGTAATTTTTTTCTGTCCTCTGACACATCTTTTTCTATTTAGATAAAAATCATAGGCCATATAGAATTTGGACATAAGCATGTCAACAAACATTATCAATCCCATAGAAAAGAGAAGATATGATGGCATTACATGCTTTAACTCAAAGGTTGTTTCTTTAGTGTTCATGGTTGTAGCTATAAATGGAAGTAAAAATGAACTTATGTGCATTCATGTTGTGGAATAAATATCGAAAACTAGAGTTTTGAAAAGCAGAGGGTAAAAAAAATCAAGTGACAGTAAATGGATACATCTGGGCCCTAATGGGTTAAAAATAATTTATTTTTGTTTGCAGTTGCAAGTTAAAACCCAGATGCCACCTGGCATTCTTCTATGTGACTGTTCCCATGTACATCTCATACCATGTCTGAGAACAACATAGAGGAAAAGGAAATGTATAATTGTATGGTCAGGAGAAGGAGAGCTCTTAGGCCAGACTGGAGCCTTTATTTTATTTTTTTGGTGTTTTTAATCACTGTTTAGAGCTTTGGGGATGACATGGTGAGGAGAAACACAGGCAGAGACTTGCAGCACAACTCTTGGATTCAAAGGGCTGTGTTTTCCTTACATATCTAGGGTTTTGCTTTAGTAAACACAAAGTCACCTGTGTGATCTATACCATGAAGCTGGGCTTAAATTTCCCTGTGGTCCATTCTCTGCTTGCAGTGGCAGGAGTGGTATGAATAGTGAAGATGGGCTTGATTCAGGGGATATTTACCCAAATTGCTGGGGCTGTTAATCTTTAATGGCCTAATAATAACGTTTGAATTGTTTCTGACTACTAACTAGTTTCTCTGTGGTTTTGGGGTTTTTTGTGTGGTTTTTTTTTTGTTTTGTTTTGTTTTGGGTTTTTTTGGGGGGTTTTTTTAAGGGTAAATTTGGTTGTACCTGAGCTCTTAAAATGCCAGGTCAAGCTTGGTGTCTTGTTAGATGCAGATTTTGTTGCAAATGCCTGATTAGGAACGCATGAATAAGGACAAATACAGAATTCCCCTTGTTCTGTTAAGCGGATGCTTTTGTCATAAATCTGTTTCAGGAACATTATTCTGAGCTCTATGGACCATATAATAGTGGATTATTTGCATGGCATACAAAATACCTGGATTTTTCTCAACAAGACAGAAATCCTGTAGGCTGGATCAACATGTCACCTTTGATTTAAAGGGGTGATTTTCTAAAAAGAAAACCTACAGAATGAACCATCTCTGTAGGCATATTTTGTGTCTAATAATGCAGTACGGTATCAATATATCTGATTTTTAGTGAGGATGAGCTGTATTTTGTGTTTAGGCCTGGCTATAAGCATGCATATCTTTTCTGTCTAAGCTGTCCTGTTTACTGTGGGAAGCTGAGTTGCATATATGCAATGCAGTGGTTCCACCAGCAAGCCGTACTGAAGCAGTTTGTGGCATCTGGTTTGGGGTTTTTTGTAATTTCTGTTGTTTTATTGCCTAGATAAACTGATGAAATTTGGTTGAGCTCTAGAAACACCCGGAACTAAAAGGTACCACATGTTGGCTGACGGAGAAATGAGGTTGTTCGTACCTTTGAGTGAGATTTGTTAAGGTTTCATTACAATGTTTCAAGGGCGTTTCCTGTGGTTTTGGGATCCTGGGCTGATTATAGTTCTGAAGAAGCTGAAACTGGAGCCTTGTTACGGAGTAATCTTCCACATTCATGATTAAATTTAAGGCACTCTGTCACTGTTCTTGGGTGTTGAACCACCCCGTCACTTTTCCCTCTCGATGTTTTGTTGAGTACATAAAAAGATAATCAAAAGCATTTTCTCAAGGTGTGGTAGCAATAACATGTCTCCATGTACTGTAGGTATTTACATTTAAAAATATGTTTATGTTTCAGACTACTTCCCCTCCCCCCCCCCGTTAATTTGGGTATAACATGAGTACATCATCAGTGTATTGTTCATTTTTTTAAATTAAAACCTGAGTCAGTCAGATCTCATTAGGCATCTACATGTCATTAATTTATAAAGAAAATACCATGTGCATTAAAATGTAATTTTGGTTAATGCATAACAACTAAACAACTAAAATTATTAATGATTTTTTCTGGTAGTCATTACTTTTCAAACCTCTTTCTCTGTAGAAATCTACAGCAACTGAAATAGCAGGACATTGTGTGAAGTACAGTATCTATCAGAAATTACTGAGGATGTGCCACAACCATGAGAAATATTTGTGATAAAAACCCTACCACATCTGTTTCTGCTTCAGCAAAGCAGGCAAACATCTGTACACTGCTTTTGGTGTACTTATTTAGATGTGTATGAGAGCAGAGTGCTTTGCACATGGCTAAATGGGAGTGCATTTAGGAAAAACAGATGAAACTTGGACTGCAGTTTGTGGAAAATAGATTGATGGAGAAGTATGCAGTTGAGGAAGAAAATTATCCTATTCTACAGTGTTACCATAATAATTCACTGTGTGAGCTGTAAATCCAGTTCAGATTGGAGCTAAGAGACACATAGATACAAAAAGATACAGAGATAAACCCAGCTTCTTTCAGGGTGCATTCCATTAGTAACATGAAAAAAAACCAGAATATCCTGTCCTTTTTATGTAGCCCCTTGGATCATTTCAACATTTTTCACTGTTACCTTGACTAAGCTCTGTTCTGTACATCTTGGTTGAGATGTTCGTAACATCGGCACTGACTTCAGCTGTCCGAGGGTCGTCTCCTGCCTCCTGTTTGGAGATAAGACATTGTTCCAGCCGCTCACTTGGAACCAGGAGATTGCCTGCTGCAAAAACAGGCTATCAGCATTTACTAGCATGGCATTCTTCACAAGCCTGAGACAAATGAAACATTTAAAAGGAGTGGAGCGTGGTTTTTGGTTCCGATTTCTCCTGAGAGGGAGGACGCTTTTCTCTCTGAGTCATACATATATATGTGTATGTGCTTCTGTGTAAGACTTAATGTTTACGAATCGAGTTTTTATTGTTGGTGGGTTTTACTAACTCAGAATTGTTACATTTGAACATGTTGAGGTTGACCGTGGTTTTGAAATTACCAGTGCATAATTTTTGGAAAGGAAGCGAAGAGAGTTTATTGCCTTAATTACAGTGTAATGTTCATATTAAATATATTTATATTTTAGAATTCCAATTTTAAGGAGATTTTAATAGAAGCTGGAGCTGATGAGGCAAAGCAATGCAAAAAGGCTGTTCCAGATGGCATTCATCCAGAGGGAGACATTTGTGTATTTACAACGGTGGAAATACATGAAAAGAGAAATAAGCAGTGAGTATGAGACTAATGAAGAGAAACCGAGTGAGAATAGTCCAGGACTCAATCTGCTGTTGCAAGTAGAGAAGTAGCAGTATTCTCTACATGCTGTAATCTGATCCCAGGGAAAGATGCTGAGAATAGTAAGTGTTTCAGTCAAACTGTAGGGGAGTGGAGGAGTGAGTCAGCAGGGCAGTTGTAGATGAAATTCCAGAGTGGGAGAATAAAAGTTTTGCAAAAATGGGAGGAAAGAAGGAAGATGAATTTGTAGTGAAGGTCAGTCTTGAGGTGATGATAGAAATATAAAGATCATTTTTATAGATTAAAAACCAAGAAGACTACATTATGTGGGGCTTTAGTTACTACCATGGGTAATTTGGTGAACCAGGGATCTAATCTGGCATAATGGTGATTTTTCCTTGCGTCAGAGGATACTTTTCTTCAAGGAAACTTCTTTGTGAAGCAAAATGCTTACATTTGACTAAGTGCATTTAAAATTAATTGAAAGAAATATAAAAAATACTATCCAATGTTAAAAGTCTTTCCCATTCCTTTTTGATGTTGTTTAAAGTGACACCATCAATTCTAGGAAATACCTTCTAACTAGCTCAGGCAAAAGTTTGAACTAAATATTGTGTCAAGGAAAGCAGGCTTTTTCGTTAAAAGCAAATACCAGCTGCTGCCTTTGATTTTAGAAGAGAGCTTTTCTTGCTAAATGCCTCATTATATTGTTGTGTATCTGCTCCCCTTCCATGCCACATTTGTTCAGGCTCCTTTTTCTGTAGTTCCTTTAGAATTTATCATTTAGTTTTTAGCCCAGTGCTATTTGGATATTTTGCTTTAGGTACTAATTTCTTCCTCATGTGCTTTTTTTCCTCTGTGCTATAGAGAGTCTTCAGTGTCATGCCATAGGCGCAGTGCATCAAGGGAGGCATTTTTTCACTTCCCCAGATACCAGCCAAGCAAAGGCTCCCTGGGAGGACTCCTGGGAGCATGGAGAGTTTCATAAATTGCAGATTAATTAAGAATTGCCCTGCTTGGAAAAAATAGATGTGCTGCCTTGTACTTCATAACTTCCATCTGCTGTCTTCTATCCAACATTGCATCATCCTCACTCTTGACTCTGCTGCCCAGAATATTGACCTCTGCGTGCCTGACCAATTGTCCTTTGCAATTCAGAATCAAGGGGAACATGGAGTTTTTGTAGCTGCCTTCTGCAAGTAATAGAGATTTTTGTTCTGCAGTGGAAAGCAGGTTGACTTTGTTATATTGCAAACTTAAAAGAGTAAATTCAGTGAATTAAAGTATGCTGTTTGTAACTTAGAACTTAAAAAATACCAGCGCTTCTTTTTACTCTGCCAGAAAGAGTAAGTTATGTTTCTTATGAAGTTAAAGCAAGTCTGTCTTATAATGAAAATTGTTATGAGATGGTAGAGACATGGTTCAGTGGCTGTATCATTGCATTCTTATCAACTTTCTGAAAGCACTATCCATCCATCAACTGCTGATTCATTTTCCCTTATTAAAATCACACACAATGCAAAAAAAGACACTGGTACATTACAAAAAAAAAGTTATACTATGAGAGTGCTTTTTTTTTTTTTCCAATCAGAAAATTTTGGCTTTGTGTTATCCGGGTTTATTGTGTAGTATACATTGTATAGTATAGCTGAATTTTTTAGCACGCTTTCTTAGTACGAGAAATATGAAATGCAGCAAGATTTAATTGCCAGAGTTTTTTGCAGAGAATGAGCTGTTTGAGAAGACATTCTGAGCTCTAGGGCAACATGTGAGGTTAATATATTGAGATTTTGAGGGGGAAATTTTTCAAGGGCACAAAGGGAGGGAAGGTGCCCAACTGCCCTGCCATCAAAGGGCCCTGGTTGAAGGGGGTGGAAGGGTTTGCAGGTACTGCCCTAAGTCCCATGTGGGCTGGGAACTTGGTTCAGCTTCACTTGGGAACCCCAGGGCTCCTGCTGGAGCAGACAGGGAAGGAAAAAGGAGGGTAAAAGAAACAGTATCAGAAGTCTTTGTGGGGAAAAAACCCAAAGGAAAATATTTGTTTTATTGATATTTGCTTAAATAGAGCTATTTCCTAGAGGAGGATGTCTTCAGTGTCAAGGTATGTTGGATATGGCTTTCAGTTTACACTGATGTAAGCTGTAGGGTCTAAATTATTATTACTTCATTGTACAGCAAAGATGGAGCTGCCCTCTTAAAAGAACCTGCTAATACAAGCTTGTAATTTCAATTTTTCACCCATTTTTCATTCTGTGTTTCACTAAAAATCTAATCTACCCAATCATTGCTTTAGGCTAATAGCCTGTAATACGGTATAGTGTCAAAAATGTCAAACTTAATGAAAAAAAAAAAGGAGGAATCATAACTGTTCACTGAACGCACTTCTTTGAATACTTTCTTTCCAGAAGATCTAGGTTTTGTGGAATATGTACTAATCAAATCTGAAATAAAAAGGGAAAGCTGTACAGCCATGAAACTCTTCCATGGCTAAGGTATGTATTAAAGCTATAAATCTATTAAATACATTTTTGAGAAATCATTGACATAAAATGTAGTAGAAGGTTTTATGCTAGGCATGTCAGGTATATTTTGCTGTATCCTTTTTGAGACTTGTACTTGGCCTTTTTGAAATGGAAACTGAAAATTTTCGCCATCTGTTGCGCAAGGTGGTCGGATTCTTTGCTTTTAAGACACTTTAAAATTTCTGTTGGAAAGGTAGAAAGAGAGAAGGAAGAGATTCTACAGTATTCATGCTATTTAATTGCAACCAATAGTTTAATTACCTGACTCAGCCATGTATGACAAACCCCTGAAATCTCTGAGGTGCTATGATGGTCCATGTGAGATGAAACACCTGCGTGCCAATAGTTGGGTCGATTTGCATAACTCCCTTAAACAGGGAGGCCATGGAGGATCAGCAGCAGTGATTTAAGAAGTCTGTGTTCATTGCTATCCTTCCATCTCTCCCATTAATATTTGTTTTGTTTTTCTCCTTCATGCTACAGCGGTAATGCTGATGATGCAACCCCAGACAGTCATTTCTGTGTAATAGCCTTGGGCACGGAATGCTTGATTTGCACTCCTGAGCAGCTACCACGGGCTTTGCTCCCCAGGTTTGGATGGATGAGGCATCGAGGAAATGAGGAATTTTCATAAACTTGAGGGTTGAGGGTATAATGCACAGAGTGAAAAAGGAATAGAGCGAATGAGTAATGCCACCGCAGTGCAGCTGATAGCAGGAGTAAGAAACTTTTTGCTTAAGTTAACAGATTTATTTGATTCAACTCCTGGAGAAAAATAGGCAAGAATGCAATACAAAAAAAGAAAGAGACTATTCTTAGTCTACCCTACTATATATAAACTCTTAAAGAAAACCACCTAAAACTGTACACATAAATAAAGAATAACTTTTTGTCTTCTGGACAAAGACTGTCTGGATTCATGGCAGCTTTCTCCTTAGTTATGTAGGTAGTAAATGCAGAAGAGATTATTATGTGCCAATATGTTGAATATTCTACTTTTGAAAAATCTCAGAAGAGTCAAGAATCACAGCATTGACAGTTCTGGTTTTTCTTTCATTTAGAATTTCACAACTTCCTCCCCTTTCTCCTTTCTGCATATGTCTTCGAGAGATTTTAAAGCTTTCCTTTAAATCCTCTGTAATGGTCTTAGCTGATATGATAAATGTCAAGTATCTTGGAAAAAGTTCTGGAAAACTTGTGTCATGAAATGAATTTGTGGCTGAGAAATTTGAATCTTTTTTTGTCCATGTAATTGAAACTTCCGTGGGAAAAAAAAAAATCCATAAGTAAAAATTAAATTTGCTGTTGCAGCACATAAAATCATTTGACTTCAGTGAAAATTAGTCCATGTGCAGAGGAAAGAGCACCTGTCATTTTGCTTGTGGATCAGAAATAAGGCCAGATGACTAAGAGTGTGCTAGTAAAATATGCTACTGCCTTCATGCCACTCTACTCCTATACCAATATGTTGCAAAATATGCTGTATCCCCAAAATGCCCAAATCAGCGTTCAGCAAAATTTAATTAGATGTGCCCTGTTCCTTCCAAAATTTTTGCCAAAAAGTTGAGGGCAATATTTTGAAATGTAGAAATAACTGAAAATGTTCAGGATATAAATTCGAGCTGTGTGAGTAACACGGTATACAGACATCAGGAATGCCGACATTCTCCACTGATAGCATTTCTAAATACACTTTGTTTTTATTTAAAAAGGCCTGAAAATTACTCCATTTTCACTTTACTTAGAAGCAAGTCTTGAGCTTTGGTTCGTGAGCTTATCTCCAGCCCCCATCCCCATCATTAGTTCATCACTAATTGGGAGAGTTGTGAGAAAGTCAGTGATGAGGTTAGTCTTAACCATCTGCCCAAAAAGTGTCTTCCCTGGGAGTTCACACGTGCATGCACCGAGACACACACCACAGGGTCGCTGTCCTTCTGTAACAAGCTACTTGGGCACAGCTGAATGAACAGGATTGGCTGCGTTTCTCTACAGAGATTTATTCATGCTTAAAGTTAGATGCAAACTCTACTCACAATCTTTGTGAATTTAATTCGGTACTACTGGTTTTCCACAGTAAAAACTTTGTTTGCTTAAAAATAGAGCTGGCTGCATTTTCTGTAATTTAAAAAATGGTTTTGTTCAGTTAAAGGGCACACTTTTGAGTAGGAGTTTTTCTGGGGGGAGATACTTTTCCAACAATGTTGCTTGATCATACAAAGTTATCCCACCATTTAACCAATAGGTATTCGCCTGTTAAATAAGTACATTTATGGTCAGTAAAGTAGCAAATAAACTGCCTGGTTTTCAGTTTTAGTGACAGATTTCCCTTTAGCCCTTGCTAAAAAGGAAGGGGGGGTGATGGAATCATTTCTGCGTCTTTCAGTATATTAAATTGTTAGCAGTATTACTTAGATACTGCTTTACAGCATTACTTATGGTAGTATCAAAATGTTATATTCATTAAGAAATACTTAATAAATTCCTTTGACTTCAGGGAAATTCGGGGTGACTCAGCAGCTGTGGCAGACTGGCTTTAAATCATGCCTATTGCTGTGTATATGTGCATGGGATGTCAGAAGCCTAATCTGTGCAAATCCATGGATCATTAGATGACAGTATTTTAGCCTATTTCCTGCTAGTCAGTACATGAGCATTTCTACATGAAATGCATCTTTTAAGTGAACTCAATATACCGGAGTCTATTATAGAATGTCAAAGAAAAAAAGAATTGGTTACTGTGGGAGTCTTGGTTTTTGTGGGTTTTTTTGCTGTTGTTCGTTTGTTTGTTTTTGTTTGTTTGTATTTTTGTTGTTGTTTTGGGGGTTTTGTTTGGTTTTTTTGGGGGGGAGTTTAATAAATTGTGATCAAAAATGAAGAGCCTCTTTCCCATACAGTACTTTAGAGCAGCAATAGGAAAAAAAAAAATTAAAAGGGCTGGGAGTAGAGTTTGTGTTTTGATTGAGCCAAAATCTTCGTGTTTTTCTTAAAAATAACAAGAAAAAAAAAAACTAGAAAGGAATTTGATCCTAAATCAAAATTTTATATTATATTTTGAATACTTATCTTCTAAAACATAAATTTAAGAAAATTTCAAGAAGAAGTTTTATTCTAAAAAGATATCTATCATTTTTATTATGTTGTTTTAAAAAGTTGATATGAAAGGTTCAAAGCAAAGAGTAACCTTCTGTTGATTAAGGATACTTAATTTTCATCAGAACTATCTTAATCTCAGGAGACAAACATAGTTATGACTGAATTCCTGCCTGCACAATTCTTAGAGTGCTTATGCTCTTCAGTTTATTTGTAGTCCTTTCTAGTTCTTCATGGAATTTCTTTCAGATATCAGAATGTGTATGTGATGAAACCATACACAAATCTGTTGCAGTGTAGGGAAAAAATGAGAATGGAAATAACTAGTTCTTTAAATTTTTCACAGCTGTGAACTGCTATACCAGAACAATTAATGTGACATCAATAGTGTTTCCAGCAAAAGAATCAATCAAAAGTTGATCAGCAGAAATATATTTGTAGATGTATTGTCAGTGTTCCAATTGAAAAATGAAACTTAATATATATATATATATATTTCCTTACACTAGGTTGGCATTTTTGTGCTGCAGCCATTGCATTGTTGGGAAGAACATGTGAATTAAGTTGGCAGGTGTGGAAGTATTCAAAACTTGAGCTAAGAAAATAATTTTCCTTCTCAAGCAAAAAAACCCCAAACAAACAAAGAAAAGAAATCAGAAAAATTGGTATTGTGGTTGGATAAAGTACTAAATAAGTTTCCTTTTAAGTGTTTAATCAATTGCAGCTTGAAAATTTCTTCAGTCATATTTCCAAATTTCAAAGACATAGATGTTTCATATTGGCTTTTCTCTTGAAAAATATTTTTATGAGATAATTTCTTAGAGAGGGCTGGAATTTAGTCAAAGATCTGAATTAAGTTTCAGGATGAAGAGGAGGGAAATTCACTTGCTGTGTAAATACAAAATAAATATTGAAGCAGAATTTTGGCTCAATTTTCTTGTATTAACTTACATGATACGATTTGACTTTATGTACAGTCATGCCAACAAGATGCCATTTATAGCTATTTAAAAGTCACTTTACAATATTAAAATCTTGGTAGAGAACCGCATAATTTCAAGAACAAAGGCTCCTAAGTGCCATGACATGTTCTTTTTACTATGTATGATGCATAAAATGTCAAATTATAAAATTATATGTATTATAAAGTATACATCAAAAAGCACAAGTTATAAATATACCCTTTTTGAGGAATAAATATCACAGTATGGGTCTGTTTTGGATGATAGGAGTGATACATTTGAATTTTTAATTTGGTTCATTGGTGATCACTGAGTGGGAGATTGGAGGTGAGGATAAGGTGCTGTGATCCCTTTGTGTGTTCTGGGATGCTGGAGACTTGTTCAAGGTGTTCTCACCCTTGGATCTATTGAGTTATTCTCCTGCAGAAGTGTTGGCAGAATATGAGTTTAAAGATAGGCTGAGATGTGTTACATGAAATCGCAAGTAATTTTACCTCTAATTAAATTGGTAATCAAACCCAGTGGTTTTGAAATTCTTTTCTTCTATTGATTTCAGAGACATTGGTGAGATAGTATGTTCAGAAAAAAAAAAAAAAAACCTGGGAACAAAACTCCAACACATTCAGGTGCTTTTCACTTTTAAGGAAGAAGTATTTTGGAACTTGAAGGATTAAGACAAAAAATTCTTTATTTCTCTCAGGCCTTCACTTGCATCATCTAAAAGAGAAAGCATTGTGAGTTTTTTTTAACTGTGAAGAGGCATTAAATTAACCAGTAATTTCTTTCTTCCATTACAACCATTTTATTTATTTCTTTCAACTGTGTTCAAACCTGAAATTTAATTTTTGAATAAGTAAGTAAACATAGTTTTTTAAGATTTGTAAATTTTTGGGTGCTGTTGTGTTTGATGCAATGTATTTTAAGCCATTTTGGAAGGTTTGGGTTTTTTTAAATTTTTATTTTTTAGACAGTGCTTTCAAAAATACATGTCACATGCCCAAATGCACATAAGAAATGGATGAGAAATATTTTTATTTTTTAATGAGAATGAGCTGTGAAATATTTATTGTTAAAGTTTTTATACCAGACATGCACAATTTTTTTTTTTTTTTAACTCTTTTCAAGTACGTAATGCACTAAATTTTTGGTGACAGGAATTATGAAAGACCAGACATCAGTAGATTGGCAAAAATGGCAAACTGCAGGCTTCAGGAAATCTTCAGTTCTGGGGAGAAGGATCTTTACAAAGAACTGGAACTTGTTCTGGGAAGAATGATCTAACTGTTTCTTCTCTCCGGGACTTTCACTGTTTGATAGTTTGGGTCATCTTAAGAAATTAGAGTATGCATATACAGCATTAAAATTAGGCAAAGAAATGATAGTATAACAACATTAAAAAGCCAGTTGATTGGGGGGGGAAACTTAGATAAAGTGAAGAAGCTCAAGATTTTTGCTACATCCTCAATTTTATTTAGTCAGCTTCCCAAGTCTGGCATATCATTTCTTCTTAGGTGTTACTATGTATTTATATATTGTTTTATAAATATAAGGGCTATGTAATATTTGCCTGAGAAAAAAAAGATGAGGCTCAAGCTGACACAGAGACAGTATAAGAAGAGCGTAGCATACGTAAACATTTGAAATGCTCTCACATTATATATGTGTAAACAAAGTCTGTGTTTCTGTAACACATCTATGGACATGAGTAGTCAGAACAGTGTTGAATCATTCAGAGGCTGAATTTTTTCCTTCATAACAGCACCCTGTTTTATATGAATTCTCATTCTTTCTGTGACCAATGCATGCGTTGGTCATTCTTTTTTCATTCTTTTTTGAGATTTAGGTGAGATAGAAAGGGTATTGCTGAGACAGAGAAAAATGAAAGGTGTTAGAAAAATATGTGGAAACTAAGGGTTATAGAGCAGCCTCTCTAAACTCCAGGAAGATTAAAGTTGAAGAAGAAATATAAATCCTAATCAAGTTTCATCCCAACATTTCCTATCTATGGTAAAGGTACTGAGAAGCATTTCAAAATAGTATTTTAGTCTTGTGGCTGCCCTCTAGTTTCCTAAAGATGAGTCATGAACATTTGTGACTCTTCCTAAAATTAAAGTATTGGTCCTATTTTGTTCAAGAAATATTTTGGGTATTTTCTTCTGGTTGTAGACAGTTTAGAAACAGCATGTACAGGCTCCGTTGTTCCTGTTCCTCAAGCTTGCTTATAGAAAAGAGCACAGAGCAATTTTAAATTATGTACTCATAAAATCTCTTGGACATTTTTTTTATTCTGTCTTCTCTACCTCCTGTTTTCTTTTTTGTGTGTTTGTTCTTTTCCTCCTGCATATCCTACAGGTCAAGCTACATTAAGGTGTCTGCTAGGAAACATCACAAGAAAATCCTGAATGATTGTTGAGTCAGATTAAAGATTGTTTCAGTGGGGCTGCAGTAGCCTCAGGTCAGCTCCTCCTGATGAGATTTATAGGATGGTTTTTCTGAGTTCGCTGCGTCCTCTCATTAAACCCGCTGTGCTGACACGGTGTCACGGACAGAGTCGAAATGTGGGTGTGTGAGAGCCACCACAGCTGTTTTTTGTCTGAAATTCACAATTCAGCTGACCCTGGGCTTCACCCCTACGCTCACAAAGGTGTCTGGGCAGCATTGACAGAGCGCTGCATAGGCTGTGGCCATCGGGTTTATTCGGCAAAGAGTCTCTTGCTCCGGCTCCTGTATGGAGCAGCTTTATCTTGTATTAGCTGACAACTTTCTCTGTGCTTGCATAATCAGAGTAATTAACTGGGTGCCTGCTTCAACGTTTCAAGAACCTGTCTTGGAGTTTAGCTATTTTAAAATTTGAGAACTAGCAGAGGGACAAAATACCAGCAGAAAGTGGTGTGGTTTCTGCTGTGAGTGCCACATCAGTTGTCATCGTCATCATCATCTGGTAGCGTGTGGTTTCCAGGTTTTGTGAAAACATTTTCATGTGGGGTACTAAAGTCAGCGCCACATGGACTGCAGTAAGAGATAATTCTGACAGAAGAGTATATGATAATATATCTAATTATGCCAGTAATGTTAACTGTAAGAGAACTCATGAGAAAACTTGTTTTCTGTGTACTTTTTTTTGTGAAGGTTATTTCTAAAATGAAATCTCATAGTTTTATAAATCAGGGAAAGCCATTTTGTAGAATTAGAAGGGTATATGGAGAGTAGTTTTGCATCAAAGGAGAAAAAAAAAAGTCTCCTTTTAGTAGCTATCTTCATAAAATAAAATTTAGTACTTGAGCCATTCTAGTTTCAAAGTACACCCACTCAACCTACACCCCATACCCCAAATAATAATTTCCTGTGGGGGTCTGCTGGTTTGGGGTTTTTTGTTTTGAGTGGGGGCATGTTTGTGTCTTTTGTGGGGACGGGTTTTAAAGCTTATAAAATATGTCTTACATCAGTTTTGCATAGGAAGGAAATTTTAACCATAAGAAATCTGGGGTACACAGTAACCCCCAAGTCTGGATAGAATTAAATCAGCTGTGTGACTGACTTTAGTAGTGAGGATTAACATTTCTCTTTGCCATGAAATAATTGTGTTACTTGCAGAAAAGGAATTTTACTGTTTGCAGCTCAAAATGAAATACAGTAGATATTGTAGTGCTAAGCTATGTTTATTTTGCATTCCCAAATTTAACATGGAAAGCATTTGTAATAGTTAAGCATCTAAACGTTTACTGAAGCTGCACATTCAGATCTTGTCTTTTCTCAGTAGGGTGGCATCAATGGAAAATCCCATAGATATCTGTCAAAATGAAACTTTAAGGGACATGAGTCATTATCAGGCAAGAATCTTTATAGCCTTTGGATAGTTTGCAGCCATTTGGATCTGCAGTATTAATTCTGCATTACTCAATATCATCCTTACATTATTTAACATATACCAAACAATCAGCTTTCTACGTTAATTCTTTGCTCTCCCCAGCTTCTCATTTTCTCTGGAAACAAAGCACTGCAGAGAAAGTCTTTGAGATAAAACAAAATAACTATTTGGGAGAGGTGATGCCAGGTAAGGCCAAAAGTGTCTTCAGGCTAACGGTATTGATTAGCATTTTTAGAGTTTGATAGCTAATAGTTTAACATTTTTTTTTAGCACAAATCCTCTGGTTTAACATGACAGCCACATTATTAATTAACAGAAACTGGAATGAACGACTTCAACTAACTGCTACATGCGTAATTTATTAATTTATATACAGTATAAATAGTTCTGGGTGTATGCCAAAGGAATTAATAATCATAGGAATAATATCACGGAACATTCATATCAAGGAGACACGGTAATACTTTATGACAACGTTTGAATTAATGTGAAAAATTAACATCTGTATTGTATGCTATGTTTATTGCAATTCAGAGAGAAACTGGTAGTGTTACAGACCTGGGATCAGGAGACTGCAGCTCTGGAAAACACACACAGCTTTAAAGGTCGCCTTTCACTTTGCAATTGTGGAATATGTATAGTAGAAGGAAGCCTAACATTATGTTCTTTGGTTGGCTGCCTGATGATTAAAAAAGAAAAAAAAAAGAAAAAAAAACCCCAACCAACGAAAACCAACCAAACAAAAAAACNAAAAAAAAAAGAAAAAAAAAACCCAACCAACCAAAACCAACCAAACAAAAAAACTGAAAAAAAACAATCCCAAAACCAAAAAAAACCAAACCGAAATCCAAACCTGCTATGAATGGCCTGTATTTATACCTTATTGAGCTCCTACATGCCTCATATTTTTGTGTGAATTAGGGAAGAAAGTTAATATTTTGCCACACATGCTTAGCTGATAATTATGCTAATAATATTTGTTATTTAACGGGGGGAGATTAGCATATTTTTGTTATGTTTTCCATTCTCTGATGTTTGAGTCTGTGACACTTGAATATTCTGATGAATTCTGATGGTTAATTTCTGCTGTCCAGGTTTAAATAACCCAATTTGAAGTACTTTGCCCATTTATTAATTAGTTCTCCAAGTAGACTATATGTAGAAACAGGACATATTGAAGGCAGACATCACCTGGGCTTCTACTCTGTGTTTTGTTATATTAAATCATTATTTTTCTCTCCTTTGGTGGCACACAACCACTTTTCACACTCTGATTTTGTCTGCTGTGCCTCTGGACTCTCAAATACGGGCACACCAAAAGCCACACAATACAGTTGTGGCCATATATTAAAGCTGTGTTTCGTCAACATCAAAAATAATGACAAATAATGACTACCAGAGCAGTCCTAGGAGGGTTATGACTATCTGTGGTCAGAACAAAGTCAGTATATGATGATATATTGAAAATCTACTTTCCAAAAGTCATGTGCGTATTACCTTTCCAGCTGTTATCTAATCCAGGGGTGAAGTTTCCTTCGAAGAATGGACTTTGAAGTTTGTATATTGAGTTTCTAAGAAATTCCTATTGTGAGGCATCTCTCTGATGTCTTTGTGAAAGATTTGAGAAATCCACCCTTATTAGCTAGATCTTCCTTATTAAATGGACTTTCTTTTGTGGAGTGTGACTTTTACCTTTTGTCCTATTATGCTGTGATTTTACTGTGCTTTTTTGTATATTTTAGTTTCTCTATATAGATGAATTACTTTTGTTTCAGCCATGTTTAGTGCTGTATTTTAACTGCAGTATTTGCTTAGTATTTATTAAGTCATTGCATGAACTGTAATTGCAGCAATTTTATGTGAAGTTTGTGGGTTTCCAAGAGTAGCAAATAAAATTGCTTTTGTTACTTGACTATCTCTTAAATTCCCTCAGACTGACAATACTAGAATTCATGTAGAGCACCAAAGTCCTACAATTTCGAAGAAAAAATTAGAAAAATATGGAATTCTTAATGAAGAATCAGGTGGGGCTTTTTTATTCAGAGGTCTGGTGCTGAAGCTGATAGAAATAAAGAGAGAAGTAGAGGCATTCAGAAGGCAGCAATCCTTTGCTCAGCCAAGTCAGGAGCCAGGACAGCTCCCAGGGTGATGCTTCTCTGCATGTCTCATTCAAACCTAACTATTAAATCAACAGCTATGCAATTAAAAAGACTTCTGATAGACCCTTGGCCGAGTTAGCCCTCATCTAGTAGGAGCAATGCTAAAGGTTGTACGGTCCTTCTAACCTTCCTCTTATGGTAGATTTGTTTGGCTTATTCCTTCTGATTATCACAGAATCATAGGATACCAATTTGGAAGGGACTTAGAGCATCATCTGCTCCAGTGTTTCTTGGCAAAAGCACAGTCTAGACAAGATGGCCCAGCCCCTTGTCCAGCTGGATTTTAAGTGTTCGGCACCAGGGAATCCAGCACTTCCCTGGGGAGATGATTTCAGCAGCTTATTTTCTCTTTTTGAATAATTTGCCTCTTGTGTCCAACTGGAACCTCCCCAGAAGTAACTCACACCCACTACCCCTCTTCTTCTCCATGGGACTCCTTGTAACAAAGGATTCTCCATCTTCTTTTTAGGCACTGTTTGAACATGGTGCCAAGGTCTCCTCTAAGCCTTCTTGTCTCAAGGCTGAACAAACCCAGTTCTCTCTCTCTCTCACATGCCAGGCTTCCCAGGCCTTTGCTCATCTTTGTGATTATGCTTTTATCTTTATAATAATGTTATTTTATTATGATCAAGAGGATGGTTTTATTTTTGTTGTAGGACAATGGTTTTGACTGAGCCTTCAGCTAAATGGTATAAATGTTTTTCGTGGGTTTATGTTGTATTGCAATCACTCATTTTGTTCTGATGAGTATTTTGAAGCTGTGAATATCAGGTTTATAAGTGAACATTGAAATTAGGTTTATAATTTCTAAGGGAAAATGGAAACGTTTACTTCAGTACTACTTCAGTCTTTTTTTAACATCAATATATTTAGTCCCATAGTTAAGAAGCTATGCTTTTGAAGCTGAAATTTCAAACTAAATGCCAAAGGTCAAGAAAAATACTACTTGGGTAGGGAGCAAAAAATTATCAAAGTGTTTATAAAATGCAGTGTATTGTATATAAGGCAATACACTTTCAAGGCAAAACAAACCACAAAGAAACATACTGAGTGATTGTTTTCTCCACTTCTTAATAGAGATATTTTATTATATTTATACTATTGAAATTTCTATAATATCAAGACAGATTTTGTATTAAAATTTCTAGAAATAAGTATTATTTTAGAGTTTCTCTTTGGGGTTTTTTTTCAGTTGTAAAGAACTTGAAATTGTCACCTGAACTTTACCTCTTCTTCAGTATGTTCTGTGTTACTTTTAGGCAGGTAATCACAGAAACAATTAGGATGTTGTCCTGAGGCTCCTGTGCTGCAGGTGCAGCTCTGTGATTGCTGTTTTGTAATTACTGTATAATTCTAACCACACATATGCATCAGATAAATTGTACAGTGTACTTCAAATAAGTGAAAGCCCCTTTTTGAGTTCAAGTAAGTACTTAATAATTTAGGTTGCTCTATTGTTTAGTCTCCGATCTACTCCTTGGTATGGTATTTGGTTTGTGAAACTCAGAGCTAATGGAGAATTTGTCATACAATTGGTTAAATTGTTGCAGAGAACTGTTGAATAACAGTGCTGATTAAAACATTGAAATTAGAATTCCTTGAAATATGCAAAAAAGCTTTATATGATTACAGAGGCAATGCCAACTTTAGTATTTTTGTTTTTGAAGTCTTTGAAGTCTGACTTTGCAGAACAGATTGTGAATCCCTGGCCCATTACACACCTGCAGAGATTTTGGTGTTTTATTTCTCTTGGGTGAAACAGCAGAAGCCCAAACCATGTTAATCACTGTCAGAACCAGTTGTATAAAATGCCAAAATGCAATGAACCAGGAACTTTATAATAAATATGACAATACAGTTTAAAGTGTTGTTTTGTTAGGCTTGCAATTTGTTGTAATTTATCACCTATGATAGTGCTGGAGGGGGAGAATATCTGGGACTTTCAAGTGTTCCTTTCACTTGGAAGAAATGTTCCTGTATCTGTATGCTGTTTTAAAGATGAAAGAAGGAAAAATGAAGTGCAGCTATGAGATAGGTAACATATGTATTTTAAATGCATTAAATTAAAATGCACTACAATTACCTGTTAATATCTACTTAACACATGGATTCTGCTTGAGATAAGATGGAGAAGTTGCATCTTGTTTATAGAAGGGGGCCCACATTCTATTAACCTTCTAAACAATCAGCAGCTTTACCGTATGAGAATATTGGACTTAACATTACAGAAATGGCCCTACTAAAAGCTGAAGAGAAGAATGGTTTCAGCTACATGGACAGAATCTATCTTTTGTTGTTTCAGTATCTGTACTGCTATATTAAGTGAATTATTTTATCAAAAGTTACTTCTCAATGTGCTTTCTGAGCAACTTTGTAAAATAATTTTCAGAAGATTGTCTGGAAGAGAAATTGCTCCATTTCAGCGGCCTTGACAGGGAGTGAGTGTTGTTCTAGAACAGAACAGGATTGTTTTCTATTACACTGCTATGCATGCAAGTGCAGTTCTTATCCTCTGGACTAGTGAATGCCTGAGTTACTTATCCAGAGGTGACAGATTCCTCTAAAAGAGATTTACTTGAAAATACAGGTGCATTATGGCTAATTGTAACAGAATTTACAGATTCAGATTCTGATCTTTAACATGAACAAGTTTATGCAGATGTTTAACTTAAAGCACAAGAGTAAGCAGGTTTACTTCACTGGAACTGATATTACTGATATTTACACTTAGTAGGTAAAACTCTGCCAGATTGAATTTCTAACGCGCTTCTTCCTGTGGCTTTGCCGTTGTCTGTTGGCTCCAGATTCCAAAGGTACCTTGAAGGCAGCTGTTGAAGGTTCTTGCTTTGTTCCCACAGGAAATTTTCACTGCTTCTGGTATATACAGTCCTGGTGGAACTGTTGACCACAGAAGAATTGCCTCTGACTATGCCTCTTTTTGTTGTTCCTCCTGCTGTGACAGCTTCTTCCATCATGCCGCTGTATTATGCTCCTTCTGAATCCCTCTGATGCCTCTTGGCATCATTGTAATCCCTGAGCCAGGTCATTGGCAGTTTAAACACTAGAATAAGAAATAATTTCAGAGGTACTTGTAGCTCCTGCTCTCCAATAAGTGCTCAATTACATGTTTTTTAAAGTAATTTTCAGTAGGGAATCCTGAAACAATAAGAATAGGGTAAACATTTTTTGAGGAAGAGTACATATGATCTCCCTGGGAGGGAATGAGAAGAAGAAAAATCCCCCAAAAATTACTCCTGAAATACATTATCACGTTGGATGATTTTTTTTAATTTATTTTTTTCTTGATTTTTTTTTTTTCCTAAGAGAGTTTTCCCAATCAGTGCTAAATCAACTGATATGTTTCTCTACAAGGCAAATAAAATGATTTTTTTTAATTGTTAGAATTAACTGCTACTTGTCATGCTGGTCATTTCCACAGACTATATCCCAAACTGAGCTTCGAAATGGGATATAAATGATTTATTGCATCCTGAGTTGACTAGGAAGGATGTGTCTCTTGGAAGGGTGGTGAAATAAGTTCCCATATCTATCATACTTCCCAGTGGATCTGTACGAGTCATGTAGTAGAATCCATCACTCTTCAAAACCACAGGCAAGTCTTTCACATGGAGCAATAATATTATTTATGGTACTTAACAGAGTTTCTTGCTGGAACTCACCTGAAATCACTGATACTTGACCATATGGATACGAGTTTGTACTGTGAGCATTCCTGCCATGTCCAAATTTAGAATTTTACATCAAAAACCAATGTAGGTTGAACAATTGCCCTCACTTAACTGCATTTGATATCTACAACTTTTCCACGTATTTCTCTCTATTCGAATAATCCATTCGGATTGCTTGTCTAACAGCTCTGGTTTTTAATGCAAGAGATTGACAAGAAATTTGTCGCTCTCCATTCTTGAAAAAAATTTCTCCTCATTAAAGCCTGATGTTCCTGGGCTTATTTTCCAAACTTTTATTCATTTTTTGAATGTTGCTAACTTCTAAGCTTCCTTCTTCCATGAGAATAATTGAAACAGTGCTGAATTTCCCTAGGCCACTCCCTAGAAGAACCAGTCTCTCTTCACTAAGGAATGGCCCAAGAAATTCCCTGTAAGGAAGCCACTGCTGGTTATCTGACTCTGTCTGAGGCACGTGGCTTTTATCCAGTTGCCCCTTTTACTGTCACCCATTATTATGACTTTTAATAATTTCCTTCCTTGAGAATTAAGTGCTTTCTAAGCCTGTAATTTGTGACCAAAAATATCTGAATTTGCTCTAAACAGGTAAAGTTTTGATATTAGGAAGCTTTCACATTCACAATCATTTCCTCTTCTCCATTTTCCTACAACAGTGAGACCTACTCTTACTTCATTCATGATCAGTCTAGTGAAAGTAAATTGCTTTGCTACTATTTCACTGAAAGTCTTCTGTCCTAACAGAATAATAGGGCAGAACTTTGAATTGTTACCTGAACATGTGTTTTGGTGTGGCAGGTTCTTTGTGATTTCTCCTGAAAGCCAGAGAAGATTTTGCTGTGAAGTAGATCTCTGCTGAATGGATCTGTGTTGTAACAAGGTCTCAAGATAGTGACTTTAATCTGGTTCCCTGTTTGCTTCTTGTTATCTACTTTTATCTCCCATTTTGTCAGAGGTGTGATTTTTTTTTTTTTGCCTTTTTTCTGTTACATCTGCTGCACCTGTGTGATAAGGTCTCTTATGTTTGTTTATCTTTTGATGAATGAGTTCTAAAAGTCTTTTGCTTGAAAGTCAAACAACAGTCTTGTTTGAAAGTGTCTTGTCTGAAATGCCATTTTGGGATCCTGCTGTTCTCTTTGAATTTGGCTTTAAATGAACTCAGGAAAGAACTGGATATCTATGTGAATGGCTGACTGACTTTCTACTCGCTTTTTCTGAACCTTTCACCGTTAAAATCCCTCACTTCAGGGGAGTGAAAAAGAAAGCTCTGTGTGATATGCTTATGAAGCATGCGTTCAGCCTAGGAATTACATGTTTAGAAAGTACACATGTATTACAGAAAGCATGGGCCTCTTAGGCTCTATAACCAGTAAAATGAAAGGGGAAATGGCCATAAGGTACTGGACTTACCTAATTTGGGCTCCTCCTCAGGAACATCCCTATTTCCAGTGGGCTCTCCTGCCACAGCATAGGCTATAAAAGTGAAGTGGAATTGCACCTCTACAGCAGAAATCTATCTTTAAACCAACACATCCCTGGTGTGAGGAACTCCTTGCCACAGGGTTTTGTAGATGCCGAAAAGTTTATGTAAACTAAAAAGGCAACAATTGAGTTAGAGATGAGAGAAGGCTCTCAGAGCAATTAGATTGAAAGATACAAACTCCAGCACAGCATATCCTTTAGTGACACCTTTCTGCAGGATACCAGAAAATTCCAGGGAAGCTTAAATCTTTAAATTCTTATTCAAACAAAAGCCATTGTTTCCACTCTCAGGTGCGTATCCCTGTGTACCACTAGAAATCCATAAGGTTGGTGGGACTGGTCATGCTTCATTTTCAATGATTAGTTTTAAACATGTGACCAATTCATACCACTATAAAGCCTGGCTTGTGTTCCCTACTTTCCAATGATAAATCAGTAACAAATAATTCAGAAATGTAATTATTTACAGTACAGCATGTAAAAATAGATTTAATTTAATTTATTCGGAGCAAATTAATACATATGAAAGAATCGTCCAACTGAAGATCAATTTGAATGTATCCCTAAATGTATTTGCATCTTAATTCTGACTTTCTAATATGATATTAAAGTGATTATTAGAATACAATTTTTCATTTTAACCACGTCTTGAATACTGTTAATGTTCAGGTTTCTCACCGGCGCTTGAGTCGGGGGTTATAAATCTACTGTTGAGCTGTGACAGGACTATTGTGCCCTTCACAGGCCACTAGCTCCTGATAATCTCATTTTATCTTCAGCGCTTGTGTACAAGAAGGATCACATAAACGTGGTGCTATTGAGTGATGCCATGATTGTTGTGAGAGACGTGTTTGGGCCCAGGCTGGTGCTACTGCAGAAGGGAGGGGAAGGCTCTTGTGTAAGGAGGGCTGAGATGGAAGGCTCTCCAATTGCTTTTTCAGGGTTGATTGTTTCACTCAGGCTGTCTTCCTGCACTCCCAAAAGGTTTCACATATATGGCCTCTCTAATAAACTTCACAGCCTCTTTTGGAGTCAGCCTGTGCACCTTTCCTGCAGTAATAGTGGTGGAGTGTCTGGTCGCATTAGTCTGACATTATTTTTCTCCTTTCTCAAATGAGCGCAGGGCGTTGCAAGGAGTTGCAGCCCAGGCTTGGGTATAGAGAAGGCCATTGAGTGAAGGGAAGGTGAGAACAGCTTGTCAAAGTATAGGCAAGGGCTTAAGGCAACTAAAGGTAAAAAAATGCAGTATACTTGGGTGTAAAAACTATATTTAGACTAGGTATAGCATTTTGCAAGAGTGGAGTTTTGATGTGCTCATTTTTTTTTTTTTTGTTCTTGCTAATCCTTTGCCAAGAATTTGTGTAATAAAAGTATTGTTGATATAGCTGAATTATAAGACCTAAGCACATGTCCATATAGACACCGAAACACCGGTGGCAGCTCAAGTCCATCTAATACTCTGGTTTTAAAGGGATATTTGACAGTTTATGGTAGGGATGATTGGATCTAGTCCTTTGGAAAAAAAAAAAAAATGGAAGCAATTATTGTGGCTCTGGGATCAAAAAGCAACAGGAGGGCATCCAGATATGCCCTCAACCTAGAGAAAAAAGAAAAACAAAAAACCTTAGGAGAGAAAAGTAAAGAAAAAAAGAAAAAGAAATACGGGTAAATGCAGACCAAAACCAAGCTTTACCCACCAGTTTCTGGGTAAAGCACAAAGTTGAATGACATACATAGGTTATAAAATAGGTGATATAAACTTCTTTCAACCTTGAACTAAAAACAGAGCAAGCGAAAATCCCTATTCTGTAAATATTAACTGTTGAGTACATAATATATTAAACCTCTCAATCAGGGAATTTTTTTAATGTATTTTCTCCCTTACGCCCCCTTGACACTCTATAATAATGAACAAGTTATTTAGTTAATGAAGAAAGCATCTTGTATTTAAAGATCTACATATTAATGTGACCTTCCTTTGTTCATAGCTGTTAATATTTATTGCCTTTTCTCATTGAGATTTTATTTGGTGTTCTGTGACAAACAAGAGTATGATTAGTGAAGCTGTAAAGTTCTCATGGTGGCTGCCTGTGTTCCCAAGATAGCAGCATTAGTGTCTGCAGAAGCAGTTAATGCTGTTTATCATTAGTGACAGAGGCTGGGAAGGACCTTCTGTAGCTTTTATCTTTCACCTTGCGAGCAGAAGTTGATGAGCTCTGTGATTTAAATGCATAGGTGATATTGTAATATTTATATTCATTTCACATGGACAGGAGCACAGGTAAACTAATCTTGTTGATGGAGATTAATTAAAACCATGTTACGGTACAACTGGACAGGCTATGAATGGATATAATTGGGAAAAAAAATAGCCATCAGCACTTCATTTGCTTTTCTTTTTGGTTGAGCTCATGTTTTCAGAATTTGTAAAAAAGGCATTTAGGTAAGGATTTTATACCTGTTTTTCCACTGGTTTTGAGTTTAGAATCTTGAACTCTGCATCTCTCATCCACAATTTGGAATAAAATAATTTTAGAAACTTGTTGCAATGGGCTCTACTTTGGAAAATACACAAAATGTCTTGTAAAATTATGTGCCTTATGGACCTTCCTATTCAGAGCTCCTTTTGAATGTACATGTTTGTGTATCTTGCATCTCCTCTATTTCTAACTCCATGCAGCATGTTGCAGCATTTAGCTTGTCCAATATTTAACCATGCATTTCTGGGAAATTGATGATCAACGCTGCTTTTGTGCTGAAGTCTCATCATACATTCCTACGTACAGAAAAGCTGACATTTTCTGAGCCTTTTATTTTACTTCTGAAACTCCATTTTAAACTGGAGAAAGTTGGCTGCCTACATTTTGGAGGATGTCACTTTCAAAGGAAAACTTGTCATAAAAAAGCCAAAACACCTTAACTAACAAAAATAGCTGTATTCTTTGTATACATTTAATGTACTTAGCTGTTTCAAAAATGCTTATTTGGAGAGGAAAATTCTAGAGGCAATCTTTCAGAACTACTGTCCAAAGGAGGTACTGACTGCTGACTTTCCTGTGCTCCTTATTTGTATGTTGGGAAGAGTAGGAGATTTTATTGGTTCCATAGTAATGTAAAAAAGATAAAAGGTGATGTGTAGGTGATAAAAGGTGAAACTCTCCACAGGAAATGTTCTGAGCTGAGCTCCTTACCAAAAGCTAAGCATAAAGCTGGTATGAAGTACATGGGCCTTTCCTATCAGCTCAGAGAATAAAGTGCCTGGGTATGAGACCCCTTTTGGACAAAGTACCTTTTTTCTGGTGGTAGTTATCCTTCTTTTTCTGCATGCAACTGCTTAAAGCGTTGATGATTTACAAGTATTTATAGTTTGGTGATTATAATAATCCAGAATATGTCTTGTGTTCTTTTTCCTAATTATTTTAAGCAGAATACAGATGAATTATTTAGCCACATAAATAATGTATAGTTGCCTATAAAATTTTTGTCTCTAGCTAGCTGTAGCTGCTTTGGTGGTCAAGGTGAAAAGGAATGAAAGGGATGCATGGGGTGGAGGATTTAGTGATATGAAGCAGCAGCTACTTAAAAATGAAAATTAATAGTAATGTTTCTTGCCAGTTTACATTATTACAATATTTCTGAATTTGTGTGAAGGACAAAGTTTATGGACTAAATATTACATCTTTTCGTAGCAGCTCAGTTTCACTAGGCTAAGTATAACAAAACAGTATTGCAGAAGAGAGGTATGGGGTGAAATGCGCCCCTAAATATGCTTGCTTATGTGGTATATTATTACAGATACTTAATATTCATTTGTTCTTGTAACTGCAAGAGTCTTGCTTCACTTTAAAGTGTTAATCTTTTAAGAGTTAATGTTTTAATTGCCTGTTCTGTGATGGCTTTCATAAGGTAGAAATCAGGCTGAGTGATCTTCCAGTACATCCCAATGCTGCTACAGAAGCAGTGCAAGCTTTTCAGCTTGACATCCGTAAATCAGAGTCTGATCTTTGTTTAGACAATATAATTCTTATGGTTGGGGGCGGGGGGGGAGTTTTCTACTTTCCTCCTTTCGCTGTTAAACATCCTTAATTCTACACAGTCTTCCATGTTTTACATTATTTGTAAGGGTAGCTTAGGCTAGAAGCAAAAGTTTATTTTCAGAAGCTCATTTCCACCAAGAATGCCACTTCCTGCAGTCTTGTTGCAGTCAGCAGTGAGGTGGAAGCTTCTCCGTTGAGCTACTCAGAACATCTGAGTTATGCCATCACCTGGATATTGTCTGGTTTTTTTGTTGTGTTTTTTTTTTTCCCTCAGCTCATTAAACCCCTGACTGTATTCAAAACTTTCATAGCAAAGAAGAGAATTACACTTACTTACCTTAAATATGTTGATAAAACATGGAAAGGCTGATAAAACACATGTAAAACAAAGAGTGCACTTGCAGTAATAGTATGGAATCTACAGTAATAGTATGGAATCTATCACTACAAATGCAATCAGAAGGAATACAAACTTTATATTCCAAGATTTGAAATTTGCCTGGAAGATTGCTCTCAGATGACCATTCTGTTAAGGGAAGAAGGGATACCAACCTCACCTGAACTGATAGACTAAATTGCCAAGAAAGTCTTAAAGTATTTGCAGATGGAAACTTTTGCTTTAATCTATCTTTGATGCAGGAGGAGCAGAATATCAAGGGAAAGCCTATTTTAATGAACATATCACTAGTATGAAATTGTCTAAATTTTATAATACAAGGTAACCAAATGTTCCTAATAGAAGCTTTAAGAATGAGCAGTTTGGCTCAGTCAGTTTTCCTACAGAAAATTCCAGATTGATTTTCATTTTAGTTCTTTTGATTTCTGAGATTTTTTCAATTTTTTTTTTTATTTTTTTTAAATTTTTTTTTTTTTTTTTTTTTTTGCCAAGCCATTATCTGTATTCCTTTTAATCTCTTTCCAGTGTTATTTCCTGCTATCTAATAAGCCAAGGATGAAAAATTAGGTTTAAGGAAGTTCTATGCTGCTCTGCAGTTTGGTTTTTCACACTGAATTTTTTTCTAGAGAGAAGGTGAGGGGAAAATCTCAGTCACAGTTACCTTTTTTTGAGTACCCCCACTTGTGGACTTGTACTGTCATGGATCCAGTACCTACAGCAGAAGTAGTTTCTTTCCAAGTGGTAGAAGACCTTTGATCATCCCAGCCAATTTCTTTAGCTTGCATGAAAAGGACAGTATTGGTGTAGAATGTTTTGTTCTTTTTTTGATATGAAGAGTACTGCGGATTCCTAATGGCTAAGAATTAAAAGACCATTGTGATAATTTATTGAGATTTGACTGGAAAATGAATTATTGGCATTTGCAAGTTTAGAAAATGGTTGAAATGACTGAGGATAAATAAATGTAATAAATTTGCTGCATAACTCATATAACTGATAATAGCTAATATATCTAATAACTAATATAAAATACCCATCTGGAAGAAAAAATGGCCTAATTACATTTTTTTCACAAATATTTTTCATTAAGCTGAAGATAAAAGATCTGCACCCATATGCCACAATACATTTAGCTGCCAAAGGTTCCAGGTACTCTACCATCCAGAGTAGAGGCAAAGTAAAAAACAAAAACAAAACAAACAAACAAACAAAAAAATACCAAACAAACAAAAAAACCCAACAACAAAAAAAAACCCCACAAAACTCTCTGGTCTCAATTTTTTTCTGCTATTGTAACATGGAAATATTTGATTCTGTCTCTGCCAATGAACTGGATTAATAAGGGTAATTATTTCATAAAACATTTCCATAATCTGTGTTGTATCCCACATCCCACATCCCTGTTCCACACAAAGAAATCTTTGTTTCTTTCCTTGTTGGGACATAGGAAACCACGTAAGTTGCTGCTGGTGAAGCACAGAAAAGGTCTGCTAAACTTTGCTCAGTCACATGACTGAAGGCTTAATGGAAAAAAGTTAGTAATTTGGTTTTCATGTGGAACACTTTAAATGTTTTATATTCCATTTTTGTAACATGGAATTAAGGTCTTTAATTATATAAGCTTTTTTTGAATAAATTACTTCTGCTTTAATCTAACTTAATAGACTTTATGTGGTAGCTGGGGGATTTGTGGATAACAATTAGTCCAGGTAACTTCAAATGTAATGGTAAGAGGAATGGAATTCTTTAAGGTCAGTGCTAATGCTGCATTAGTTATGCCTGAAATTGATACATATGGGGAAAACACTGAGTTAAATGAAATGTTAATGTCAGTTACCACCAGTAATAGGTTGATTTTGTTGATGCTCAGTGCAAGTAACAGTGAACAGCAGAGAAGTCTGGGCTAAAATAATTTAACATCAATTAATATTTCAGCATGCTGTATTTATTTATGACTTCAGAGCATCTTAAAAAATACCCTAAACCAAATATAAGCAAATTTTAATTCAGCAAGGAGGAGGGAGGGAGTTGATGCTTAAGCTTCTCCAGTGTACAGTTATTTAACTATTTTTAATACAATCATGATTATAAATAATGGTTCAAAGGCACATTTCTACATGGTATGAGAAAAGTAAATGCTCTTAGGTGATACTTACATTCCTCCACAAAGAAACCAAGATGTAGATAATGTGGCTTTGTTTGAAATTATCTCATTTCTTCATCTGGCAATCACTTTGGCAGTACACTGCAGGATGAATTTCATCTTATTCACTTCTGTTTGTTTCGTGAACACCTCTGTCACTTTTCCTTTTTCAACTAGCTCTAAAGCCATGCTGGAACCACACTGTCTTTTTTTTGGGTATAGATATATGGTACTCTTAGTGTACTTTCTATGTCTCTATTTTGTATGAGATGGTATAAATTACAGCCTGTTCCTCCTCACTTCTTTTAAGGAAGCCTCTGTGGAAGCCTGCCACCATCTTACCTAGAGCTTGTGCTCCCTTCCCTGGTGTGTTTGCTCAGGTCACTGACCTGCTGTGTAGGAGATGGCAAAGCTCTTCTGTCCCAAGAAGCTGCCATTGATATAAATGATTTCCTAGCTAAAATGCAAAAAAGTGCTAGTAAATAGAGGAGCATTTGTGGAGCTGGAGTCTAAGGACGTTTCTTGTTAGTCAGTTTTATCAGGATTTGTTTTTAACTCTTGTTTTCATGGGAGCTGACTCTAGCACTTTTTTAAGGAATGTGAGGAGGAAGGAGGAAAAGAACTGTCAATTCTCAGATACTAATAGGTTTTTTTGAAAGTATTTAGACATAAATGGGAGAGGAAGATGATGTCTCAGTGAGAAGAATACATTGCATATGTGAATGAAAAAATTCCCAAATTGTTGCTGTTTATGGTAGGATACATTCTCTTTAAGAGGGAGTTTACTTCCGTATTGAACCAGCGTCTTACATTTTTCTGCTAATTCTCCCCAGGATACTCTTGGAACAATGATGAACTTTATTTTTCTGTTAAGTACTTTAAACAATTTCCTTTGTGCACAGGATTAGCGGAATGCCAATTAGAAGGAGTTCTTCAGTGGGAATCTTTTCTTTTTCCCTCTGCCTGTTTTTGAACCTGTCAGTGCCCAAACACAGCTGCTTTTTGATGTGAATACCTTTCTTCTAAAATGATTGTATAAAAATGCTAGTCAGCAACATTGCAATCGAAGAACAAACCTGAGCTCTGGGTTTTATTCCTGTCATCTCTTGGAATGGCAGATATGAGTTGCTCCAACCAGTTGTAGATGCCGATTTTTGTTTATGAGAAATTTGCTTCAAAATCAAATACTTCTTAATTTGCTAAAAGCTAGAATTTAGACAAAGCATTGTATTAGCAAGCATTAAATTAAGTAATTCAAGGTATAGTCATATTTCATTTGGTTATATAATGTATTTGACTTTGTCATGTTAAGAAGCAAAAAGTTTTCAGAACCATATGAACCACTTGAGGAAAAGCGACTGCAGGATTGGGTGTAAGATGAAGACTTATAAATGACTGTAATCTTTTGGTCTGTATGGAGTATAACTCCTTTTAGGCATAAGGCTATTTTGAGAATGCCTGTAATAGATATATATAGCTAAAGCTGACTCTTCAGCTTGTGTTTTGAAAGTGAAATAAATTTTTATTAACATACACTTGCTCAGAAGCTGATACAAATACATTATTTGATGTTTTATCCAACTAATGATTTTAATGTAGGATTATAGAATAATGTCAGTTGGATGGGGGAGACCTCAGGAAGTCTCCAGTTAAATCTCCCACTCCAGCAGGGTTAGTTATGGGGTCAGACAAGGCTGCTCAGGGCTTTCTTCAGTCTGGACTTGAAAATCTCAGGCTGAAGGTTGTACAACCTCTTTGGATAAACTGCTTTACTGTCTGACTGTCCTCATAAGTGATTTTTTTTTTTTTTCTTCTACATGAAATTCCTCAATTAAATTGATGCTTGTGAAAACAAACCTAAAACTCAGACATCAATTAAAAATCTCAGATGTGTTTCTATTTAATGTAAAAGTGAAGAATGCAGGAATCAGTTCTGAGGATACATGGAGTTTGGGGTTTTTCTTTTGTGTGGTGTTTTGGGGTTTTTTTTGTTTATTTTTGGGTTTCTTGGTTATGGGGTTTTTGTGTGTTTTTTTTTTTTTTTTTTTTTGTGGTTTAATTGGGTTGTTTGTTTTTTGTTTGTTTTGTTTTACCAGTTGTGTGTTTATATGGAAAGGCAATATTGTACTATGCTTTTCTAATGTTTGGTAAGACTGTATAGAGTACAAATGTGTGGATGTAGATTTCCGTTTGCTTAATGGAATGACATTTTGGAACTGTTTCCTCAAGTTTCTTGATGACAAAAAAACCCAAAACCTTAAAACCATTTAGGAAGGTTTTTCAATATATTTTATTTGGTATTGATACAGCTAAGAGCTTTCCTGGTTCATTAGAGTTCACAGGCTGATCCTTCCATGTTAGAAAGCTTTGGTGTATGTGGCAGAAATGATTATTTTAAAGACAGTAAACATTTCAAGGGTCTCACTACATTTTAGGACTACTAGTGGAAATAAAATGGTAAACAGAATTAAATGAGATTAAGCTGTCAAAAAAATATCTTACAAACTCATGAATGAAACTGCTGTTTATTTGCTAAATGGTGGGGGAAGAGTTTATCATGATCATACTAGACACAGTTTATTTATTTTTTTTTCATTTCTTCGTGGCAATTTTTATTGGTTTTCCTATATTTTATTGTCAACACTTCTTTGATTGTGATTTAATATTTGAAACAGAAGGCATCTCATATATAATTAGGATTCGGGTTTTAAATATGGGGTATGGAGAGGTTGAAACAAAGCCAATCTTTCATTTTTTTTCTCTCCTGATAAAAGGGTCATGATATATCTTGGGTGAAGCTAACAGCTATAATTCTCTGACATTAGTTCATTCACTTGAAGCCTAAACACTGTCCTAGTTTTTCATGATGATCTATTAGCTGTCTATATCAAGTTTTATTTCAGTATGTATTTTTTCTCAATTAGATTCAGATCATTTGATCTTGAATAATATTTATGGATCTGTGGTACCTATTGCTGTCTGTTTTCTGGAATGCATCTCTAAAGACTAACCAAAACAATTAAAACCACAAGAAAATTAAGTACTAGCAGTCCCTCTGAATTTGAATACAACTGTTGAAGGGAGCTTCACATTTGAAAGTGTTCTCATCAGGAAAGAAAATGTCACAGCTTCTAAGGAAAAATAAGTGCATCAGGTATTATATATTGCCAAGCAGAAAGGCTGCTCAACATTCCCCTCACCTCCCAAATGTGCAGGATCCTACATACACCTGTTATGGTAAAACCTCTAGCCAAATGTAGAGGATGCTTAGGATGTACCAGGGGAAAACAGTCGAATTGACATCTGTCTACAAGCTCAGATTCCTGGAATGCTGCAGTTTAGGATCTTCCAGAGCTAGGGAATATGTTTTCCTGCACCATAGTCTTGGAGAGATTTTTCTGTCATGACGTTAGTTCAGTTCTCTTATCGAATCTGTGCCTGTTGTTTGTCATCCAGAGCTGTGTGAATGATACTGACTCGCAGAGTTTGGCTACACATTGCGTAAAAAAAGATTCTCTCCCAGTCTCCATTGCTTGTTGATGTCTTATAATGGTTTCCAGTTTTGCATTGTGAGCAATAGTGAGTTGCTTATTTACTCATTCAGTGATAAAGATGATATACTCTGCCATATTCAGCATTAAAAATGTTAAAAAAAGTATATAAAAGTAAAAGAGGCTATGTTAAGCATACCAGGCTTTGAAGTGGAAAGACCATCATATGAAGGCTAAGTATAAAGGAAGTATGCTTGACAATTTTTGAAAAACCAATTTATCTAGTTTAATATTATTATGCATTGCTTTTAGACAATGGTGATCTCAGCAAAAAGTGTGATTAACTCGAAGCTGACAGCCATTATTTATGTGAAAATCTACTTGTATTTGACAATGGTATCATCTCTCATTGTTCCTGTGATAAGTGCTGCATCAGCAAGACTCGGCAAATGAGAATTTACACAATTTTGCAAAGTACCAAATGCCCGTTGTAGTGGCTGTGCTTTTGTTTCTGCTTGCTCTAACTGTTGAATTAAACAAGTTTATGTTTGGAACAGGAAGAGATCTTGTACCCCATCAGTTGCAGAACTCCAGGTGACAGGTGGTACTTTCTGAAGCAATACTAAGTTGTGTGCCTTTGCTCCATAACCTTTCTTTCCCTAACTGCTGCAGTCCTTGTTACAGTCCTCCAAATTTCAGATGTCTATCAAGCACCCATTTCTCACAGTAAAATCACAGTTTACCTTTCCCTGTCCAGCTGTGCTTGGACTGTAGTAAGTCCTGATGTCCTATGCAAAACATATTCAGAAGGTCTAATTTTGGTTCAGGACTGCTTCTTTCTAAAGGATTGCATTAACTTAAAAACTCTTTCACAAAGACAAAGCCGTTCATTAGGAAGAAGAATTATTTTGGAGAAAACGTGTCTTGAAAAAGTAAGGAAAAACCAAGTAAACCTAAATCAGTCTGTACAGACACCAGCACCTAAACAATGACCTCTTCTGCATAAAGAAACTGGAGAAACTGGAATACAGGTCTAGTCTGATATCTAATATAACTAGAATTAAGACACCTCTAGTCTCATGTCTTAACTTTTCACAAGCTTTTCTTCAGTGTTTTCCTAGGTCAACTCTTCTTTTTCCAAATTTGACAAAAATGCCCTTGAAAGGTAACTCTCCTTCCTTCACAAGGATTTGTGTGGTTGAAGATTTCTCCGTCCTTACACTTTCAACCTAACAAAAGTTATCAGTTTAATGTATAGCTTAGGAAAATGATGTTGTCTTTCAAATCTGTGCTTGTCAGTTGTTTTCTGGAAAGAGGTGGCAGTGTCTTCCTGAGCAGATTGCATTCATTTTAAGAGTTATAGGCATATGGTGAGCATCCCAACTGTTTTAGCATAACATATTTAAACTGAAAGCGTTGGTGCCTCATCACAGTCACATAGTTATCTCACAGACTACATTCATAAAATTGATATAGTTCGGTATTCATAATGCTACTACAATTTCCATATCCATTATCTTTCTGTATAATACGGTTTACAGGAATCTTGTTTTCAATATCAGTGCAGAGACTTTTAACATTGCTGATAAAAGTATAAAAGTAAAATGAAAGTTGAGAGATTTATCTTCATGGAACTATGCAAGATGGTCAAAAGAAAGCAACAAAAATATAAGGAATACAGTTTTTTTTTTTATTTTTCTTTTCAATGAGTGAGAAGTTTCTAGACATTTGCAAATGCCATTTTGGAGAAGGAGACTGGAATAACATCAAGCTATACTTTTTTTTATAAACTGTTATTAAATTAGGTGTATTTCTTAGGGGGGTGTTTCTGGTTTGAACTGATGGCTGCTGAAGTTTTCATTGCAGTAGCACCTGGCCTGCGGCTGCTTCTCTGGAAAGGTTGGAAGGGTGAGAGCTCCCTACAGTCCTTTTATCATGGGCAAGAGTGGGCAAATCCCAGACTGTTTGTGGGCATGGCAAAGGGTGGTTGATGCCTGCAGTTCAGGCAGCTGAATTCCAGCTCTGGTACTGCTTCAGGCTGTTTTTCAGCAATTCATGTCAAGAACATTACCTGTAAACTTTTTTTTTTTCATGTTGATTGTTACAACACAATGCAGTCCCTCCCATCCTAATTCACCGCAGGAAAATAGAGAATATTTCAGCAAGTTACTCAGTTGTAACAAATGTACACAGCAGATGTTGTGTGAATTTTCACAGAACAAAAAGAGGTTGTCATGTTTGTGCAATCACAGTATCTTGTAAATGACCTGTAGATGCATGGGTTCAATTTGAGAAGTGTGTATCAATTTTAAATATCCTATTTGTTCTTTATAGAATAATGCAATAATTCTGTTCTACATTAATTACCTGTGTATTTATCCAGCAGTTTCTATGTTAACAACTTACAACCTATCAACCATTAGGAATAAAAAAAAAAAAAAAAAAAAA
>VZTE01000365.1:577931-609007 GCA_013397775.1 Eulacestoma nigropectus | reverse complement strand
AAAAAAAAGCAAAAAAACAACAACAACAAACAAACAGGAAAGGCTTTTGTAATTTTAAGTTTTGTAAAGAATATACAGACTTCGGTATAGTCAAAACTCTGAGCTACAATATTTGGAATTTTTTTAGAACAGGGTCCACCTCTGACTGATTGGGTGATTTAAAGGAGTCAGGAGCAGGGATTCAACACGTAAAACAAGTTGCAGCACTCTAGTGTTGGGGCAGAGAAAAAAACTTAAGGTGTCAAGACTTGCTGCTGAAACAAATATCTAAAGAACTAGTGGGAAGCTTTGTTTGATGACAGCTGCTTAGCACAGAATATGATTTTTCAAGGCATGTCTCATCATATAAAACATGATTGCTGAGTACATTTTTAGGCCCTGTTGAAATAACAACAGGTATTGCTAGGTATGCATCCAGAAGTGGATCACAATGTTGAACCTGAGAAGCAGGCAGACTATTTTGTGATCTCTTGTTTCTGTGCCTCTGGTCTCCTTTAAAAGCAAACCAGTGCACAAGTCTTAAATGAAATGAATCTGACGTTGCTATCCATCCTCCTTTTCTTCCTTAAGTCTGGTTCATGTGAACTATTGATGTTCGGAAAGACCCTGCAGTTTTATGAGTTCAGACATTTGTAAAACCACTGCAGAGTGCTTTCTCTTTAACTCACCCAGAACCTTCCAACAGTAATGCAAAGATTATTTGAAACTTAGAACATCAGAATTGAATTACAGTTCTGAATCAGGCTGTGGTTGCTTTCCCTTCTGCTTCATCCCTGTGATATCACCACTTCAGTGGTGACTGTGAGCAGAAGTTACCAGCATCCTTCTGGAATCAGAGCAGTGCTGTTGAGCAGGGTCCTCTGAAATGCACGGTCTCCACTGGTCTCTCAGGAGTGTGTTTAAGAGAAGGTTTTATTGGCAGTACTGACTGCATTAATATTTTACTCTTTTAACTTTTTCCAAAGGAATGAGACCAAATCACTGAACTTTCTTGATTTGTGAGGTGGGCCATTGAGCTAAATGGAAGAAATGAGGCAAAAATTGTTCCCAAAGGATTTCTAAATGGGAGAGGACTTTGAAAAATAGCATTAAAGCCTAAGTTTACACCCCAGTGTCCTCAACTGACTACGGTGCTGTGAATTAACAACATTCAATTAAGATGATCATAGACCTTGGGTTACATTATTTCAATATACTCTTCTTTAGATCCCCGTCAGTGAGATTTTGTAACACAGGGAAGTTTAAATGAAGTTTAGAATAAAAGTTTGTCTAAGTGTGTAAAGATCCTACAAGATTCCTTAGAGGCATAGAGCTCTTCCTATCTGGAGTGTTCCTGTCTTCCCCCCGTGACTCCACCTGACAGTAGCATATTTCCCATTCAGAACACAAGATACCATGTCTTCTTTTATATCAAAGGATATATGATAATTAGCATTATTTATGTCACAATTGACCCCCTCAGCTGGTGGGCATGAAGGCTTGTTCCATTACAAGAGGGAATTTTTAGAGTGAGAAAGGATTATTAACTTCCTTCCTGCTGCTGGCTGTGTGAAGTGAGCCACCCTCCCCTGTCACCACAGCTTGAACTCCTTTTCCCATTTCTCCTTTTCTCCAATCCCAAGGGATTCATCACCTTCAGCTTCCTCCTCTGTGTGCAAGAAAACAAAAAATCCCAAATCAATCGATCTACAACCAAAACCCAAAACTATTGATGGTGGAGTCTGAGTGCGGAAGGCGGGAGAGAAAAGAGTAAGAAAGAGTAAGTATTAAAAAGGAACATGGAGGATTCTCCCGTTGAGTCACAAAGTTCAGAGCAGACCCTTGTACTAACCTGAGCCCACACTTGACCAACAGTTCATGCCTAAAGGTCCGGCAGCACTTAGACATTAGCAGAAATAGGGGCGTGTCAGCCCAGGATCTGCTAAAGTCAAAGGGACATAATGCCTTGTTTATGGAATCTGATTCTTTCTGCAAAATATTTCCTGTGCTGGTGTTCAGAACTTCCACTTAGCTGACCAAAATTCCTTCTAACATGTCAGTTTTAAGAAAATAGCTTTAAAATTCTGCTTATAAGTGGTAATATCTTCTGGTCTTCCTTGGAAGTCTAGTCCTAGCAGCTCGTTTGAAGAGACCCAGAGAACACAGATGGCGCTTTGAAACTGAGAGCAGGAGAACTTTCAGATACGCTATTTAGTGTGACAGGAATTCATTTCATTATGTCAGAAAAATAAAACTTTGAAAAGAATACATTGCAAGAGGCACACTTATGAATTCACAAATTGATGAATTATTGATTGTGCCTATCAATGCAGAAAACAAATTAAAGACAAGGGGAAAAATATTTGTAAAGCGTGTTCATTCCAAACGCATTATAATCATGATGTAAATACTTAGAGAAAAGCTCAAATATTTTTAAAAGGCAAGACAGTCACACTGCTTCTGATCCATCTTTCTGGCAGTTGTTAAGACAGCTGCTATACATGAAAATGCATTTTGAAACGGTGCGTGGATATTTGACAGGAGAAAAGGCTTAATGTTAAAACACAGAATACAAGACTATGGGAGTATAAAATTAATTAAAAGGGAGAAGAAGGTAGTTCTTTCTAAACAGGCATGCATGAGAACAAAATGTGTTTGCAGCTTTCAGTCCCCAAAGAGTTTGGTTATGGAAAGAGGCAGGCTATGAACATTTGAAAAGTGCTCTCTGAAAGTGATTCAAGTATTTAGTGCAGTGTGATGATGCCCACTCGGGAATAAAGTAATTACAGGAGGGAAACTACACCAGTCCAAAGAAAAATGGTCACCTATTCTCATCTATTATTTGAAATAACTTCCTAAAGTTCCATCATCAGAATTTTTTTTTAAACAAAGTATTTTAACTGAGGTATTTTTAATATAACTAACATAGCTTCATTTTAGTGCTATGTGTTAACTAGAAATGTCATTTGTAATTAATATATTTGGAACAAATCCTCCATATTACAGTCAAAATGTGCTTTTAAATATGTCCATTTGTCTTACAATGTCTTTCTAAGCAATCTCACCTAAATTCATTTGAAATCTTGTCAAAAAAGAAAATATTTTAGTCTGTATTTATTTAACTTTAGCAGCTTACATGTAAACAGAATTGAGCATATGATGGTATTAAGGGTGTGAATTTTATAACACATCTGCAAATTATTATGCATAAAATCCATCTCTTAACTAATTAGCAGTCTCAACATGTCTCCTGCTGTATAAATGAATTATTAAATGTTGCCTCTGATGAGGAATGATTGAAAAGAAAGAATTATTTCTTTAGCCATTATGGATGAGGATCAGAAAAAAGGGAAGATAATTCTACATTAATAAATAAATAAAAGGAAAAGTGTAGATCAGTTTATTTTCTTGAATTCCAGCTGTACTCCCCAGAAGAAGCATCCTACATCTGTTCCTTTGACAATTCTGTCAAAAGAAAGGAAGGGTTTGACACAAAAATAAAATTGCAAAATTCTGAGTTAATACCGTAGCAGTCAAACTCATTTTTGCATATTTCCTCTTATAAAATGAACTTTTTATAAAGGTCACGTGCTCTTTCAGGTACAAAGAGTAATAACTTGACCCCTGCTACTTTTTTTGCCCGTCTTTGGGAGGGGAAAATACGTAAAACCCCATAGCTTTGGATTTCGTCTTTATGATTGTGCTGTGCAAGGCTGTCCTTGATTATTTATGCTTGTTTGGTCACAGGAGCATATTTTTCTCAATAAAATGCTGAGTTCTGAAATAAAGTGATTATTTTATTAAATACATGAAATGAAAGGCCAGACTGTGGCAGGGAAACAATGTCAGAACAAATTGTGACTTTGCACTTTAAGCCTAGGATCTCACCAGAGGTCATTGTTAGGGCCCAGTTCGTCTCGAAATGCACACTGGCTTTGAAGTAACATCACTTGATGCCCTCGCCTGTACCAGCAGCTCTGATCAAAAATCTCTTTGTCACTTTATCTTTTGTGAAACAATCAATCTGAATCCCTTGAAGGGTGATTGTTGGGAGTTGTAAATGCGTTTCAAATGGATGTTGTTCTAGGGCAAAGAGAAGAATCCACTCTGTGACACGTATCCATGCTGAAAAATGCATTGCAGGGGAGAAAGGCATGTAAGGAGGCATAGTTACAGCAATGTTATGATTTCAGATAAACACCATATATTTTAAGATTATGACTACTGGTATAAGTGGCACTGCATGTTTAGCGCTTTATCCTTGTTCTTACTGAACTTACTCGATACTTCACATGGATTTGGTCATTTATTCTTGCCCTCTTTAGTCTGCATCCTTATCCTGTTTATCAGTACTGCTTTTGCATGTTATTGGCTTTAAGAGGAAGCACTGGAAAAAACTGAGTTCCTCTAAAGTAATTCTTGATCCATTGTGAGTGTTAAGAAATTCAAAGCCGTGCATTTTTACCTCTTTTGTTACCTATATACTTTCATATAAACAATATGTGAACTGTGTTGTTCTTGTTGCATTGAATCTGTATCAGCTGAGGGTGATAGGAAATCATCTTACTTGAACTTGTGGAGAATTTTTCTCTATTTAATAGGGAGGTACTAAAAGTTTAGAGGGATGTTGATATAAATCAAAGTTTAATTTTCGTCTTGATTTGAAAAAAAAGGATGTATTTTATATTTTAGCAACTCTTTAAAGGTGCAAGAGGTCTTTAAAGAATAACGGAGTAAATATGTGTCAGTCTTATTTCTGATCAGTTCTGTCATAATCTATGTATATCAGGAATAGTCATCTAATACTACTTAAGCATCTAGGCTTAGTTAAGAAGAACATTATCCGAAATAGAAATGCAGTGTAGGTGTCAAAACAATCTTGCTTGCTGCTGATCTTAGCTTTGTAAAATAGAACTTTTTGGATTGTTTAATATTTTTTGGCCATTTTCCTTTCTAATAAATCTAGACAGTAGATGAAAAGTAATTTTATTTCATCTCTTACATTGGTTAAAGGCTTTCAGAGCGGTTTTTCAGGTTATAGATTCTAGCAAACATTTAGCCTCCTTTTATATAATTGTGAATGATGATTATTAAATGTATTGTCATATCATGGTAGAAATCGATTTAAAACATCAAGCACTCATCTAAGTTTCAAGGTACTTTTTTGTTTGTTTAATGTTTTGGTTGGTTTTTTTTTTTTTTTTAATAATTATATTTGGGTTTTGCATTTTATTTTAGTAACACAGGTTTGATTACTTGGATGCTATTACGTCCAGTGAGCAGAAATTTATAGATTTCTCTTCCTTTTCCCCTTTTCAGCTGGAAATCCCTCTGTATTTTGTGTTAGCAGTTTGAATAAACCTCTGTGCCCTGGTTCTGAGCATGTGGTGTTCCGCTGCCTGCCGGGTTAAATCGCCTCAGTCCTTTCAGGAGAGTTTTCTACCCCTAAGTGAATAACTGGACACTCTGACACAGAGGAGCTCTAACTGATGCTGCCATCCCAGCAACCTGGTTTGTCATCCTCCGACCTCATGTCTGCAGAGAAGATAGCGGAGCATAGCAATGGAATTTTTTTTTACAGTACCAGCAGCACAGTTGCTTGTGTAGAGGAGTCATTTTGTCAGTCTTGGGCACATTTATAGTGAATCATTGAATCCAGCAGCATCACACTGAGGTTGATACAATGGTGTGCACAGGGTTGTGCTGTCCACAATTGAACAAAACAGAACAGAGTATCCATGTTGGCCTATGGAAATCCTTAATGTACACGGGCTAAAATATGTACAAAAGATAACAAAGTGGCTCTTTCTGTAGTTACGTCATTCACGTGAGCTACTTATTCAAAAAAGGTAATCAAAATGGACAAAAAAACCCAAAAAGGCATGGGTAGTCCCCATTATCATAGACAGGGCATGTTTCCACATTTTTCTTCAAAGGCATTGCATTGGGTGCTTTATCTTGGGAAGCTGAGGTGAAATGTTTGCAGGGCTGTGGGGACAGCATGTGTTCGTGTGGCAGAGAAGAAGTACACAGCATTTTGTGTATTTTGTCCCTTCAAAAAATAATTTGGCTTTTGAGCAAGTTGTATGGGTTGTTTTTTTGAAGTTTTTTGACATTTGAAAATAAATACTCTGCCTCACGAATCTTTTTGTTTGGTTTTTAGAGAGAGGAGGTAAACTGATGACAAAGAAATCATATCTTGCTCTCCCACAACCTGATAAACATTCTCATATTTGGGAACTTCAGGACAAAATGGAATTTTCTTGTAGCTTTTAAGGTATTACTATTTCTCCATAAGCAGTATAAACACCAAAAGGCAAAATATCTTCTTGAATTCTCTTAGTTTCTAATGACCAAGGGATTATAAAATATAAATACAACCTCTATTTAAATTGTAGAGTTTGAGTCAGGAACAACAGTGATAATCTCTTATCAGGACTAGATCATAGTTATGTTTACATTAAGGATTTTTGTTTGGTTGATTTGTTTTTAATTACATATTAAGAAGGAAAATTCTGTAAAATCTGAGGTAGAATCTTACTTCTTTATACATTTTCCTTTCATAAATTTAAATGCTTTCTATCTGGGGGAATTAATTATATTATTTTTTTAGCTTGTGCATGACCAGCAGTTGGCAACTGTTCCTATTCAGTCTTTGTTATTGGAAACAGTGCATAAATGAGAAAGATAAAAACTTGACTTCAAATCAATATTTGCCAATGAATTAAAAAACAGCAACAAATTAACAAAAAATGAACGCTACACATGATCATGTGGGAAATGGGGAAAAAAAAAAGTGTGTTTAAGGAAATCCTTCTCTTCCTGTGCTCATTAGTTTATCTTTGGCTTTCTTTGGCAGCCCCTGCCTCTGTCTACAGCCACTGCTGGGTTGGTGAGGCTGGTCTCAATTTAGAATATTCAGGTGAAAATGTGCTTCTCTGGGAATTTATTAGTTAGAGCAGGAAAAAGAAGGCTACAGTAAAAGAAAATAATTAAGAAAAAGAATTATATCTGGAAAAAAACCCCAAGTAACAACAAAAAATTTGGTAGATATTTTAAGAATTTCTTCTATGATAATTTTATACAACAGCCACACTAAAATCAGTTAGAGTAATTTTGTGGCTTATGGATCTTTCTCATTGGAAATGATGTAGTGAATCAGAATAGGTTTATGTGCTGTAGCAGCACAACTCCTATCTTCAGTGGGAATTTATAAAACAGCTGTTAAGCCTCAGACTCCTTGCAAATTTCCCTGTGAATAAAGGATTAGTTTTTGTGGTGAAAGTTATTCCATCCCATTACAAGCAACACTTTATTCAGTGATTTTGTTTGCGTAGCCGTGCATAAAAGATTAAAAAATCTTTACAGTGCAATCTTTTCAGAGAATTTACATGTCTTCTCAAAAAGCTGCGAAGTTCCTGGCTGGACAGGCAGCACCCCCAAAGCAAAATAAGTTTTCTGATTAATTGGTATGTCTCAGTGTAACTGTTTCAGGGATGGGGGAGGAATCAGCCTCCTGCAAGAAAGTTGTTGTTCTTTTGAACCACTACTTAATGTGGCACTGTATCAGACCATCTGTCTTATGGGCAGGAACTCCGGTAGAGCAGATTGTAAAGGTACTGAGTGGTGGGGTGGTTCAGGGATGGAAAAAAAAAAACCTGTTAAGTTTTGATCTCTTGGGGGCTAATCTTCAGATGCTGTGAAATCTGTTTATTCTTTTGACTTTAGTGGAGCTCTAAGCATGTATATCAGTTCAGGATCTTGTTCTCTTCCCCGTCTGTATTTTGACCAAGTCAAGTGAGAAATAAATCCTTGCTGAAGAGGCAAGCAATTCCCTTTTACTCCTCTCTTGATTTGGATAAGATCTGGCACTTTGAAGAATTTATTAGATTTGTAATGTCCTTTGGTTCTCTTTTTATGTATGGCAAAAAAGGCTTCATTTCACCTCTGCTCCTTTTTTTGTTGAGGTGGTGGTTTTTTGGGTTTTTTTTGGGGTTTTTTTTTTTGTGATAAAGAATCTGTGCACTTATTACTAGATTAAATTTAACCTGAGATGAATATTTTCCTGCCAGTGTTTTCTGTTGTTAGACCAATGTTTGAAAGCAGAAAAATCCTCATCTAACCTCCAGTTTAGGAAAGAGGAAATAGTGTATAGAGAATTGCATCAAGCACGAAGCCTGCTTTGGCAAAAAATTATTCCTAACTGCAAGAGTCTTCTGAAAAGATTTTCCACGCTGCAAAACATATTCCCAAATAAAATAATGTGGTTGGTCAAAATGAAGCAAAAAAACTAAACTTTACATTCAGGGAGGAAAATTATAGACAAAATGCTTAAATACAAAATAATCTGCCTTTTTAAGGAGAGTATATGGTAAATGTTGATATATTCCCTCAAAAAAGGAAAAAAAAATGATTGTGGAATTTTCTTTTGGCAGCATTCATTTAAGCTTAATTCAGTCGCTTAAAATAAGGTATCTAATGCCATGTAAGACGCTTTAATGTAGCCAAGAGATGTGCTTGGAGTAGGTCAACATGACACAGCACCTTTGTGAGGCTGGAGTCTGTCTGGGCAAGATGCCCCTGGGTCTGTTGTAGGGCACAGGATGCTTGTGTTTGAGCAGCAGATCCACTCCCAGAATAACTCAACCACTGGATCCTGGTTCCCTGTTATTATTATTAGTTTTCATTATAAAATTTTTACTGTTGTGAGTCATTGAATGAAGAGTAAACCATTGTTTATTTCTCTGCAAGTTAATTTCCAGAATATTAAATACAATTTTGTGTGGTTTTTAATGCATTCTGCTTTTAACATGCCATTCTAACAGTCACTTTCATACAGTCTCAGACTTAACGTAAAAAAAGTTTGAAAGTCTTTGGATTTTTCAGAGACCAGAGCTATAGAGGAAGCTGTTTTGATAAAAGAAAACCCAAAATCGAAGCCAGTAGTATCAGGACAGAAAGGCACAACAGTGTATCAAACCTGAATGAGCTGATAATAGTGCCCCCTGTGGTGGGATGACACTCATTTGCAAAAAAAGAGGGCTCAGTCCTAAGATGTGTTCTTCTGCTATCAGACAGTATCTCTGTGAAGACACAGCTTTTCAAAAAGTCATAGTCTACTTCACAAATTTTGAGTTTTGCAGGCAGTTTTCGCGCTGCCTAATTGATGTTGTTCATTCATTAATTGACAGTGTGAAAACCAAACTCTTGCTCTTTCAAATGAGAGATATTTTCGTATTACTAAATGCTTTTGATGTCCTAGAAAGCATCATAAATGTACCTGGCAGTTCAGACATGTGGAAAGTGTCTCTTTACAAGGGAAAGGATGCATCATCTGCATTAGGTAGTGGAGCAAGAGGGAAAAAAAAAAAAGTAGATAGCTGAATGTCAGAGCAGTCTCTTACCACACACAATCAGGCTGTTGCAGAGAGACGTACATGAATTACAGTTGTCTGATGAGCTGTGATTGGGTTTGGACAAACATTTTGGAAGTAGTCGTATTTTAAATATCGAGTGCTATCTTTCTCCTAGAAGAGAGGTTCTACTACAATCCAGTTATTCCTTTCTCAGACCTTGGTAATGCGTCAGCCCCCCTCTACAGGTAATATACTCTAAATCTGTTTTTCAGTTCCACAAAGCATAATTCTTATGAAACCTGGCACGTTTTTCCCCCCAAAACATTCTATTCTAAAGGTATTGTTCTACTTCTAATAACTGTCATTTGTTTCTCATGTAAAATTAAAATATTCTTTTCCCTTCATATTATATTGAAATATTGATGAAATAGCATTCACTGGAAGGCTGATATTTCTTCTTGCAATAGTTTTAAGTTTTCATGTTAAGTCAGAACTTACTGTGTCCTCCCCTAATATTTTATTATTTTCAGAAGAGTCTGGTTTAAAGCAATGCTTTTCTGTAAACGCATTATAAATTTTCTAATTTGTTTAAAGATAAACCAGGTAATACTAAATACTTTTGCTTCCTTGGGTGTAAAGAAATGCATGTATTTGTGTCTAGGTGCAAATGTGAGAGAGCATGTATATGAATGAGCATATGAATGAGGAATTTTGCCTACTTCCTATATCTTGGTATCTTCTGTTTTGTTGATTCTTCATTCATTATGTGCAGTCAAATAACAAAGGAAGTTAATTAACCAACTATCTGTAGAGAGTAATTATAATAGTGAACTGGAAAAAGAAATAGAAAGGTACATTTTTTATTCTTTAATTACTGCTTTGCACCATTTACCATTCCTCTACTAAACATTTTTATTTTCTGTTTTGACTTTAAGTGTAATGTTTCTGCAGGAAATGTTTTTGGATTGCCTTATGTGTAGTGGTTATTATCCACCTGTCTCTTTCCTGCCTGAGCAGGGAGATTACAGAAACATGTTTTACTCTGAAGTTTTTCCTGCAAAAGCCTTCACTCTTATTAGTAACCAGTCACAGGAGCTTTAATTTTTGAGTGTCTGTTGCAGACATCTTTTACTTTGGGTTGGCTTGGTCTTACCTTATTTCCTATGCTGGAATATTTTATAGATTACATCAGAATACATCACAGAATCACAGAATCAATTAGGCTGGAATAAAGCTCTGAGATCACAGAGTCTCACCTAGGACTAAATACCCCATGTCAATGAAACCATGGCACTGAGTGCCACGTCCAGTCTTTCCTTAAACGCTCCCTGGAACTGTGACTCCAACACCTCCCTGGGCAGCCCATTCCAATGTCTAATCACCTTTCCTGTGAAGAAATTCTTCCTGGTGTCCAGCCTAAACCTCCCCTGGCACAGCTGAAGGCTACATTTTCTCGTCCTGATTTTCTGACGAATGATCAGTTCTGCTTTTGGAAAGTATTTGAGTAACTAGCACAATAGATTTCTCATGCAGATTGCAAAAATTAGGAGAATAATCTGGATTTCTGACACCTTCAGATATGATTCTGAAGGTTCACATGCAAGCCTGGAGAAGTATGTAGGGAGCAGTAGATTGTCTGAGCATCAATCTCAGGAAGCCACTGAGACAGACAACCAGCAAAGAGTATAAACCCAAGAGAGTGCCAGAGACTATTCGTCCCTTAATGATTTATATTTCAAAAATTAATATTCTATCTCTGCTTGGCATGTTTAGTCAAGTCAGTGCAAATAGCCCATGAACATGAGTAGGCAGGACTATATATATCTACATAAAGCCTTACAAAAGTGTGCCTTACTCCCCTTTTTTTTTTTTTTTAAATAATAATACAGTTTATTCATTTAACAGAATAGAGAAAAAGGTTCTTTATGTATCTTTTATGTATCTTTAAAATGCCTTCCACTTTAATGTTGTAGCACTAACAAAAACTAGTAATCTTTCTAGAAAAATGGTAGCGAAACCTATGCAAACCTTTCTTCCCTGTGTCTCTCTCCTGATCTTTCCAGCTTTTGGGCTACTGAACAGGACCATTTCTTAGCCTTGTACTTTATTTTCACGAACTGTTACTTTGCTCTTGATTATTAAATTATTTTAAACTAATGTACCCCTGTCATTAACAGGAAGTATCAATAATTCCTCTGCCACTTTGGCCTTAGAGACACCAGTGCCAGGATCTGTAGTCACAAACTGAGTGACTTTCTTTCGGCTTCAGCACCTCAAGTCCCCGTAGCGTGTTGTCACAACTGTGCTCTGAAAAATTGTTTGGAGCACCCCATAGCAATGGTTTCATAGGAATTATGCTTCAAAGAGGTCTTCCTGAGCATTATTGTTGTTTATAAAGTAGATTTGTCTCATAACTGAGGGAATCATCACAAGAAGAAATATAATTTAGGCATGAGGGGCAAAGGCTTCTCTCCCATCTGTTCCACCTGTCTGGGGAAGGGTGGAGAGATGTTTCTCATAAAGCTCCGATTGTTTTTTTTTTTCCCCTCTGGACCAAGGTGATTGTTAGCTTGATAACAGTTCCATGATCTGATTTTTAGAGTTTATATCTCCTCTTCACACCACCAGCCTTTTCAGAGTTTATCCTCACACATGTGCACGCCTCACAACCCCTGGGGCTGACACCGGAAAATTCTCTTGTCACTGAAGTTCAATTTCCAAAAAAAGAGCATCTCAGCCTGCAAGGCCAGTAAAGTCCATCTCCCTCCTTCCTCAGGCTGCAGAAAGGCCATGAAAATGATAGGAAGGAAATATTGTCCCACAGCTCTGTCAGCTGTGACAAGGGAGGGCTTGTTGATGATTTGACAGGTCTTGGAGGAGCTGATACATTTGATGCAGGTCAGTTCCCAGCTCAGGCTTCATAGTTCTCCAGAAACCAACACTGCTTGATGGAGGAGCCTGAAAGAACTCAGCTCAAAAAGAAAACAACCAGAACAACCTTTCTACCAAAAGGGAAAAAAAAAAAAAAAATAAAATTGAGAACACTCTCTGGAATGCTCTCGATTATTTCAGAAATATGAAGGAATGATAACACTAATTCAGCTTCTGCTTTTCAAATGCAATTCAAAATTATGCTTCTACTTAAGCAATTTGGAGGAAGGATTTATTAGGTAAATTGAAAGTAAACATAATGCAGTGTGTTAAATGGGGGGAAGGCTTTATCAACTCCTTCAAAACTGAGGCAATATGTGTAAGTTTTGCCTGGGTAATTAATAATCATTATTTTTAGCCATTAAGGAAAAGTGAATTTAAGGCAGTGAATACAGTGAATTTAAAACTGGGTCTCCAACAAAGGAAGTGAATCAGTCTTTGTAGTCTAGCTCAAGAAGTCAGGTTGTTACAATGCTACACAGAGGGTCCAGCTGTAGGAAGCTTTTGTTGAATACACTTTTTAAAAATTGTAATCCTATATGAACTCCCAGTAAATTGTAATGAGAGTAGATTCAGTTATCAATTATTTGGAAAAAAATACACCCTTTATTGGTTGTCTGCAGATCATTATTTTGTCAAAAAGAGCAGACATGAAGGAAAGGGGGTAATTTTGATGCCAGCATTCCGGTAGTGCTGCAGCCTGTCTTGCTGTGCGTGGTTGTGAGCTGAAGAGGTTAACATGAAAAACAAATTACTGTGCTTTTCTGTAGTCTTCATTAATGATGTACTTCAGCAGAAAAAGAAAGAGACAACAAGTGGGAATGGTACCAGCTTTGCAGGCTGAATTGGTATTCTGCTGTGCACAGTGCTTTTTACTCACTGGCAGCAAGATGACTTGTTTTTTCCAATTTTTGGTGGTAAAGGGTCAGGAAACAGTATTAACTAAGGCAAGTGATTAGAAAGAATTAAATTGAAAACTTTTTTTCTGCCCAGTAGAAGTCAGCACAAAAACTTTCTTACTTTGCTTAAGGGTGATTTATCATTTCCTCCTCTCTCCCACCCCCATGATAATAAACCCCAAGTGCCACATGCACAAAGGATATTATTTGATCCTCAAAGTTGTTGCTTTTAATTCAGGTAGGAGAATGTTTCTTAAAGCACGTTTTGAGGTGTTTCAGGTGTTTCTTTTTGTATGTGCAATAAGCCTTGCTCATGTAGTTTTTAAGGAATGACTTTAGGTATGGAAGGAATGATGAAATATATTTTTTCTGACCTCTATATTATCCCACAACTCAGCATTCTGAAGAGTATTTTGGGAAGCCAATATGGCAGTGGATACAGAAAAATAACAGCATTGGCTTTCTCGCTACTCTAATGTTTCTTTTCTGTCTTCAGAAAATATACCTGACAGTACTTGATATCAGCCATTTTCAAGTTTCCATTGTCCCAGCTCCTCTTTAATAATGATCTTACTAGAGAAAAACTCCAGGAAGTTTCATCAATTATTTTTTCAGTAAATGTCAGTATTTTCTTCTTCTCTTTTAGGTGTAAAATGCACAGGTGATTTACAATGGCTTTTTCAAACTTTTCTGTTCTTGTGTGGTGAATGGCAAGGTTATTTATGTCAATGAAACCTTTTGAATTCTTTATATTATAGGTTGTGTTGGGGTGCAAATTCCACCTTTATAAATTACAATATTTTGATTTCTCTGTTTTCTAGGAAAATACTGTTATTCATTTAATTTCCATGTTTCCATTCTTTGGGTCATGGAGGAAGGAAGGGTATTTTTTGTTTCTTCCTTGTATTAGGGTTTAGTTTTAGTCTGTGCTGAGGTAGACAAGTAATAAGCAGATAAGCTCTTCTAAAATTCATTATTGAAACAACTAATCTATTCATTTATTTCACTGACTACTCTCTCTAACTTGTTTAATGATTTTAGTGATACCCACCACCCACACACATGCCTGGAATGCACATTTTACAAAATTAAAGCATAAAATAAGGAAGAAATAGTTTTGGAAGAAGTGCAAAGAAGAAATCCCTTCAGCCTTAACATTTTCAAGAACATAAAACTATAAAGAACATTTGTGCTATCAAATAAGGTCTTTTTCAGTAACCATGGAAACTAGAACTGTGCAGTATTCCCCTTAATGCATTTGGGGGTGTCCACTATGGGCAAAGAGTACATAAATAATAATCTACGCTTATTGGTATTTTAGCCTGAAACATATTGCTATTGTTTTGTTCAGAAGAGTCCTCAAAACATTTGCTAGCAATATTTGCTAGTGATTTTGCAAATCAAAATTTTCATTTATGAGATCTAAAATCAAAATTCTTTGAGAAATAGTGTTGAACTTGGAAACTGCTGAGGAACTTCACTTTCTAACTTCGGTTTTGTCACCAAATGTAACCTACAATGGATCCTGTATAAAGAAAACTTTCCAAGCAGCCCACGTCACCTCATGGATGCCCAACCTCACAGCAGATCTTATTCCTACCAGTGGAAACGGGACTTGTTTACTTGCTATTTATACTTTGCTTTCACATTCAGTGTTGCTTACTAAGGAGTTCCTGAACACCTCACAGGCACAAATATATAAAGACAAGAGAGGGGAGTTAGTTAATGCTAAATTCCATTTAAATCTTTCCACCTATTAAAATTAGAACCGAGTGGTAAAATAAATTCAGCAGAGTCCTTCTGGAGTATTACATCTTGCAATTAAACTGTGAGATTTGTTAAGACTTGCAAATGGAATTGATTTTCTTTTACTATAGCACATATAAAGGGCTTTTCTAGTATATTGCATTTATTAATAAGCCATTTGACACATTTTTAATAAGAATCTGCATCCTTTAGCTGTAAGTTACCCTCACTGTGCTTAAACAAACTGCCTCTAAATGGGAAAAGCACTACAAGTTTCAGAAGAGGATGCCAAACCCAAATTTGCTCCATTTCCCCCTCTGTCTCTTGAGACTCTTGATGACTGTTCTCAATCACTTAAACATTTTTCTGTCACTGTGTTGCCCTATTTAAAATAATAAATCACTTTTCATGGCCTATAGAGACATGCCATTTAAACTTGGGATTTTTTTTTTTTTTTTCCTTATCCAACATTTTAGAATTTAATAGAATTATCTACTGCATGCTTCACTGAGAAAATAAAATTCTGGGAAGACTTCCAGTTCTCGTCACCTTTTACTTGTGGTGGCTACCACTATTGAGAGGAAAGATAACACTACTAATTTTGTGCCAGTCTTGGCGAGCTCCCATTAGTTCTAATGTAGTCATGAGATTCTTGTGGATACAGAAGCTGTTTTTTTACTTCTCTTTGTAGTCTTGCTCTTTGAGTCTGTTTCTTTCCATCCATCCATCCGAAGGGTACAGTGGGTTTGGATTGGCTGCACAGTCCTTTGCATCTTCACAAGTATATGAAATTCTGGACCATCAGGGAAATTCAGTAATGCTTGAAAGGCCACTCTGTATTTTGCCTTTTGCACTTCAGAACACAGAAGTTAATATATTTTTTTAATTTTAATTGTATTTATTTTAATATAAGATTGAATTGAGAAGGAACTGAGAAATTTAATCTCTGATTCTGTCACCTCTATTTCAGCTCACCTTTATGTCATGCAAATGTAGATTATACCTATTATGATATTCAGGCTGTGCTTTTCTGGTGACCATGTGTATTAAACAGTTTCATTCAAAATTGCCACATACAAATCCTTCCACAGTAAAATTCACACATTTTAAACGAGCATATTTCCCCATTATTGAAATACATTTTTTCCAGATTGCTTTGTCTAAGGATGTGAAGATACTAAGGAGTTGACATGTTTTCTTTGGCAATCTAACTCTGTGATGCAAGTTTTCATTCACGAGGTGCAGATGTAAACACAATTAGTCAAATTAAGTATTTCCTTCACTGCATAGTCACTACAAACAACACGTTCTTTTTCAGGCATTCTTGTTTTCCAGAAGTTGTAATACTTATGAGTTTGGTTTGATTCATACTGCCTGTATTCTCAACCCATATTTGTTACTATTGAAAAAAAAATACAATAATACCTTCTGGTTTTGTCATTTAAATTGTAAATAGTATTAGAAAGTGTGGAAGATACAGGGAAATGGGTTTTACAACAAGCTTGTGGAATTTCTGCAGTAAACCTGAATTTTGAATTCCTATTTTTAAAATATTGTGAATTGAACATACAGAAGTAAATTTTGAAGAAAAGTTTTAGCCTGCCTCTTCTCCAGTGTGTTCTGCATGACTTCCACATCTTCTGCATAAGACTGAAGGACATGAAAAAATTTCTTAACCAATAAGGTATCACTTCTTTTGTGACTTGAGAGCTCACAGGGACACATGTCATGCATGATTTCAAACACATACAGACTTTTAGAAAAACCTAGCTAAAAAAATATAAATATTTATTTTGAAGGAAAGCCTAATAGATTTTGGAAAAATCTTTTCCATGATATCTACTGCAGACAAGATAATGCATTGTGTTATTTTAGAGAATTTGGGAAATTTTACGATTCAAAAATAATTATATTTTGAGGCATTGTCTTTGCTGATCCATCTTCTTCTCTTTTAAAAAGCAGTTCAATGAATTGGATATGAAAACTCTATATTACTATGGTGCAGAAACTGCAGCTTCAGGAAACCTCTCAGAGAGGTAGTCTGTGGCTAGAGGTGGAGATTTTCTTCCAAAACCAGATCTGGGTCATTAAGGTGATAAAGAAGCTGAAACACAAAATATTAAAGTTACTCTAAAATTAAAATAAAAATCCACTGTAGTTTTATCTGGTGTGCTGAGAAATAAAGGAAAATATTCAAGGCTTCTGGACAAATGTGACTGTCCTTTATCACCTGCTGGTCCTAAAGATAGAGTTCAACAGGTAATTAACATGTAGCAGTAACATAAAATGAGCTTTTGGAACTGTTTGAGGGGGTAGGAGATGAGTTAAATCGTGACTAACAAGTGGATTGCAGTTACTTTGAAACTCTGAAACTAAATTAATGTCTCTATGTTTTCTCAAATATGCTTGATCATGGGGTTCACTTACTTAGTAATAATATGTATATAAGAAGAAAAGGTAAATTAAACCTTTTTTTTTCTCCCCGAAACATATCCCTCTCTCTTCCAAGTAGCTTTATTTTGATGCTACAGTGGCTGTAAACTTGTACTGAGTAAAGTAAGCTCTGTCTCCTTAAAGATGTCAGCTCTTTACCTTATCTTCCCAGAGAGCTGCTGTTTCACTCTTCAGGCTTGTCATCATGACAAACACTCTCTTAATATTTAGAGATGTCTTCACTTCATACATCACCAAAATTTTTGCCACAAATGTATCACAGGTCTGTAATGGTATATAGAAGAGACAAAAAAAAAAAAACAGAAAAAAAAACAAAGCTACAACAAAATAATGTAGACAAACAGTGCATTTTTATGTTACTGTTTTTGTCAGGTGGAGTACAGATCTGCGAAAATGAAATAGAAATTATTTTCTAAACCTACAGTGTACAAAGAACATCCTGGAGATAATCTCACAAATAAAGGTGATTCATGTATATTTTTGTTGCACCCTTAGGAAAATGCATTGCACAGGCATCCTTCTAGAAGGAAAAGTGCAGCACTGCTTAATGAGACTTTTGAATATACAGACACAGCATTAAAATCAAATAGAAAGACTGTAAGCATTGTCTGTTTTACTTCAGAGACAGAATAATGGTACACTTTAAGCCATCATCAGATACACATTTTCTGCTTGGCAGCTGGAGATATCAGACTGTGTAGAGTTGGTGAGGTGCATTTGGGAGTGGTTTGTCTGGATGTAGTACCCAGCTTCACAGCCAAGGGGAGTTTGTGGCTGGAGAAAAGAGGGAACTGGGGGATAGGACCAAAAGCCTGGTGAGCAGGCAGCCAGGGGGAGATGGAGGGGTTGGTCAGCAGCTTAGAGAAGGAAGATGCAAATGGGGTGATAAAATTCATACCCCATCAAGAGGTGGTGCAAAAAGAGCATGTTGCTGTCACTTGAAATTAAAAAAAACCAAACCCTAATGATGCAATTTCTTTAGATATTTCTAGTAAAAAATGAAACTATTAACATTCCAGAATCAAATTACTGTGCTTGTTTGTGGAACTGAATTATGTCATATAATTGTGTTTTGGCTTGCATGCGTTTTCAAACAAGAGTGAAGCGCATAGGAAAGATCTATTGTTCTGGCCAGCAGAGCAGATAATATACTTCTTTTGAAAGATTCTCTTGAAACCTGACTTACTTTCTCTTTAAGAGTCCACTGGAGTTTTCAGTAACTCTTATATTTGTAAATTTTCTGCCCTTTGGGGAATAAATAAAACCGTTTTTAGAGGTCAGTTATGAGAGAATGTTTCCAATTCACTGTTCTCAGTCACAGCTGGGCACAGTTATCTGAAGTAATGTTCAGCCTCTGGACAACTCCAGATTTTTTTGTCTGCAATGGCAAATTACCTATCATTACAGATGCCTCTCTTTTAAAATTGTTGTGGGAGTACTTTTATTTGTGGTATTGCAAAAGTATTGGTTATAATGTGCAAGTTAAAGCGTGGTTTTGTCACAGATTAAAGTTTGTCACTGACATTATGCCAGAGTTGCTTTTGTTCTGTTTTTCCATATAGTACAGCCACACTACATTATGCAGTTACTCACTTTGCAAATGGTGTAAGGTAAGGATAAAGCATTTCTGTTCCAGTTTCTACAAAACTTGAATATTTGCACCCAGTGAAAATTGTTGATAGCTTCAGCAAACAGAATTTAATACATTATTAATTTGCTGTAATTAACTGGCTACTAGCCAGTGATGAAAGCAAGAAATCAGATAGCTTACAATGTTAAAATTTTACTTTATTTCAGTTAACGACTTTGGTAAACAAGCATTTTATACATCAGTTTAGGACTCAAAATCTTCCCCTTACTTTTTGGTGCTTCACAGCCTAATAGGAGATTCATAAGGTTACTTCCTTTCTCTAAGAAAATAACAGCTCTACTTGGCCCTTTTTTCTGTGCACTTCCAAAGCCTTGCATGTAACAATTTTGAGGTAATTATGTTCCTTCACTCCCTGAATGTGTAACCCCTTTCAACACTCTAATGGGAAATATTGGAGCTGGATTAGTTAAATGGTCAAGAGCATCATCACATACTTTTGGTAATATTTCTTGATTGGCACCAAGTATTGGCACTGACAAACAAGGTTCTAGAGATAAAGGGTGATATAAAACAGTATAGAATTGTAATTATCTGTTCATGACCCTGAACTGTGTGTTCTTGTCTCTGAAGCAAGAGATCTTTGCATATGTGTTATGATTTGTATTGGGGTGTTTTCTGGAAGCTGCAGGGATGAAATTAAAGAAGTGCTTCAAAGAGTTCGGAGCAGCAGATTTACTGTTTTTCAGTTTACTGTGGATCAGAATAGAGACCTGTTTGACTAGCTGAGAAACAGGAATATGCCCAAACTTTACCTACAGTGAGTGACATGGGATTAGGATATGTGTGCCTTGCAACTCGCTGTCATTTCCTGTGCCAGGTGCCTCTGTCCCTTTGCTCAAGTAGTTCTTCAGCAGCGGAGTTCTCTAACCTGCCTGCAATTCCTTGTAGCTCTTTCTATAGCTGCAGCAAGAATAAGAGGTATTGAATTGTCCCTTTGTTCTTCTTCTTGTCATACCCTCTATATCAAATGTCTGGGGTAATGCCTGCCTTCCTTCCTTTTCTGCTAAAGAATCCCTCCTGTGGGAGAGCCTGTTTTGATTATACAGTATCTTCTTAAAGCAAGCAGCATGCAGACTAACCCCCTCCACTTTCCCTAAAACCTGAAAGTTGTTAACAAGGTATTGCTCAGCAAGTCGTCTCATCCATACATGTTACTGGAGGACAAAATACTCTCTGGAGTCTCCTTCCCATTGGTTTGTGTTGCTACGAAATTTCCTCAAAAGAAAATGAGACTTCAGTAGCAGGAACCCACCCCCCCTCCCCTCCTCCCTCCCCTCCTCCCTCCCCTTTGATGCAGCAATGTCCGGGATTTTTTGTTTTAATTATGTGTTGTCATGGAAAAAATGAACAGTCCTAATGATATTCAGGCATGCAAAATGCAACATCAACCCCACATTGAATCTCAATTATGCCAATTCTGTTTTCAGTACCTCTGTCTGAACCCTGTAATAGAGTTTTGGGAAATCTCAGCTCAGGCAAGCTGCAGAAAGCACAGGCATAATTGCGACAACATTTTTGTGACCATGTCTGATGAACCCTTTGCAGAGTGCCTGTAAGGAAATCCCACCCTAGCCTACCAGGTATGGAGATGTAATATTGAGAGCACAATCCAAGGCCACTCTTGGTTCAAGTAGATACACAATTCCAGTATTAGGAGATTGATTTCCCAAAAAGATATTTGCCTTCCAAAATTCTGCCTATTTTGTCTAAATGAAAAGTCATTAGATATCCAAATAATTAGAATACGAGAATACTCTGGAAGTTTGAGCTTTTGTTGTAGATTCAGGTCACTAAAGAAGTGACCTTGAAGAGAAATAAATCTGCCTAATCTGCTCTCCTCAGTATTCCATAAATGTGTGATGGAATAAAATGGCTGTCAGAGTTACAAGATTCTACCAGCAGCATTAAAGGCAGATAGAAAGCCAGGAAGGAGGTTTTGCAGCCTTGTTTTTGCCGCCTCCTTGGCTTTTTGAAGGAGTGAGGGGAGTGGTTTTAACCTTGATCTGCTCTGCAGGATGATACGGAATTGTATCTTTGTGATGTTTCAATTCCTTTTGTTTGATAGTCTTGCACAATGCCTCTATAAAATGATTTTTTTTTTTTTAATGGCTAATAGAAAGACTAGTATTTGTAAGATTTAAATACTGTTTTTGCTGTGATGTAAATTTTAAATGATTAATGCTACTTAACATTGTCTCCGTGTGATGGGATGAATGCAGAATGAGTGAGGAGGTGAATTTAAAGTTCAACATCTGTGCTGCATTTACAAGGTAGATTAACCCAAACTAGATAAGATGCTTCTGGGTCAGAGTAAGAGCTTTGAGCCATGAGCTCTGTTGATTGCCTGCTGGGCAGATGAAGAGGATCTGGCTGGTGTCTGTCCTCCCTGTCCCACAGCTGACAGTCCCAGGAGTGGGGATGATGGAACAGTGGCATTTCTGCTCCAGAGCCATGGTAGTATTAAGGTAAACCAAGGGACATTTCAGTTTATACGTGAGACAATGAGCCATGGCACCTGAGAGGACTGGTTCACAATCCCTGCAGGATCTAGCTGCAACAGGTTAAGAAATTAAGTTCTGCATACTCTTGGTTTATTTTAACTGCCTAATTAGGATGGGACAGAAACCTCTTCAGCTGCTGCAACTTGATCAGGCACGAGTCATGAGTCAGAGCCACAGAGCTGCTCACCTGGGAGTTAGGGAAGTGGGGGTTCATTTGCTTTCTGGTTTATTCACCCAGCCTACCTGTTTGACACCCTTGGGTGGACTTGCCCCAGATCCACAGTACCAAGTTGCTGGCTCAGGGAGCAGTAGCTTCCTCGTGAAGCAAAACTCGCTAGCCTATCATCCATGCCACATTCCAGTCCTGCAGGAGAGAGGGGTGCAACTTGTACCAGCTTCAGTGGGTGGGGAGCAGGCACACAGTGGGAAGGGGGCAGTGTCTCTATCCCATAGTTTTGAGTGCTCTGGATTCTCCTGGCAGGGCCTGTGGTTTTGTATGAGCTTTGCGAAAGATCAATCATAGAACTGTTTAGGTTGAAAAAGACCTCTAAAATCACTGAGTCCAAGCAGAACCCAGCACTGCCACGTTCACCTCTGAACCATGTCCCCAGGCACCACATCTACACATCTGTTAAACACTTCCAGGGATGGTGATTCCACCACTTCCCAGTGTTTCAATGCCTGATCAGCCTCCAGTGAAGACATTTTTCTCAGTACCTAACCTGATCATCCCCTAGTGCAGCTTGAGGTCATTTCCTCAATGACTAGGCCATTTTCAACTCTGACTATGTTATTGATTGGCTGCCAGGGTTGAGTGAGACCTGTTTCAGAGAAGCAGTTTAATGGGGAATCCTTAAAGAATGATCTTCTGTCTATTGTAGAATGACTTAAGCCTACAAAGTGATTTTCTTATTCTGTACACGCATACTGAGTGTGTCTGAAAGAATAACTTGTTTAGAAATTGAATGTTGTTTTATTAAAAAATTATTTTTTTTGCTTTATACAGAGATGATATAAAGACTCAGGTTCTCTAAATTTCATATCACATGGTTCCGAGGTTGAGTTTCTCTTCTGTATCATACAAACCTCTTTTTTTTTTTTTTTAGAGTGAGTAGATGGGTTCTTGACATGGAACTAAGGAAATGTCAAAGTAGACATCTATTCCTAGTCTATAAGTCATTATTTAACAACTTCAAAGGTTTGACAACTACAAAGAAATGAAGCACAAACACCTTGGTATTGATTTTGTCTTTTGCTTTGTATCTACTCCATTAAATTCTATTGGCATTGACAACTGCTGAACTCTTCTTCAAAATTCTGTGAGCTTTCAGTCTTTAAGGACAGCTTTATTTCATTTTCCACACCTTTTCCCTTCTAAAATCTCTGTCATTAAACTATTACTGCAATCTTAAGAAGAACTCTTTGAAATTAAATCTCTTGAAGTTTATCCTTCCCTTATATCTGTGCTGAAAGATAATGCTATGGTAACATGTCATTGATGAGTTTATGGGTGCTTGCTATCAATGGATTTTTGGTATTAGATTTAGTTACCCAATGTAAGGGCTAATCATCAGTCACAAATGGCTTGTTTAGTATAAAAGAGATGATATAAAGAATAGTTCCTCAAAAGAGATGTTTTCAACTGTTTTCTAAAGTGCATATCATAATACTAGCTGGGGGAAAAAAAAGTTATACTTAACTAGAAATCATTACGGTACTTTATAGATTACTAGCTGGGATTATATTTCATTTTAAAATTAGGAATAAATAAATATCAGTAAGCACTTTCAGAAATATCACTTCTCAATGCAAGACAAGATGACCATCAAAACCTAGAAAAGGCCTTTTATTCACTGAGGTCACTTTGCTCTGGGTCTCCTCCACATTTTACATGTCTGAGTCCATAGATAGCTGTTTTTTCCTGCTTAAGGTTGCACTGCATAAAGTATCAGGGCTCTGTTGCACTGACCAACTTCTTATTTTGTAGTATGAATGTCAAAGTATGTGATGCTCTGTGCTGCGGCTGGAGTCGGAGCAAGTAAAATATGCCAAGATGGGTTTGAGAGATTCTCTTGGGTGATGGGAGGAAGTTGCCTGTGATGTCGCCTATGCTGTGTCCTGAGAGCAGGCCTGGGAATAAATTGTCTCAAAAAATGGACAGAGGTTTTATTTTGTGAATAGCTGGTTTGTTCATTCCAGAATGGAGTCTGGGATAAAAGTAACAAGCAGTGTGAACGATCAGGGATGATTCAGTGCTCAGTGTCGCTTCTAGACATGTTTTATGTTCAGTGCAGATGTCCCTTCAGGGAAGTCTACAAACTATTTTAATGTGGAGGAACTGAGAGATTGCTGCAAACCATTGATAAAACAAGTGTAAACTAGGGAGAGTCTGGAAGCTGTGGTTGTATTTTATTACTTCTTATTTTAGGGGAAACTAGAGATGGTTTTGCACTAAACATGTATCTCATAATATAAATGTTATTTTACAGACTTTGACCTCCATAAGCAGGAAACCCCACAACTTTCTCACTGAGTTGTTCTCACACGGTCCACTTTTGGAATAAGGAATATGGTGCAGAGCAAAAACTTCTCATTCTGAGAAAGATTCTGAAAGAGAGATGTGAGATTCATGTTAAGATGAGCAAAAGTAGTATTTCTTCTTGGGGGGTGAGAAGAAAAGAAATAGCAGGAGGTGGTATCTGCAGATTATATTTTAACTGCCAAGTTCAAGAACTGTCTTTGATTTTAATTTTCCCAGCCCTGGAGTTACTGTAAATCATCATTCTCTAGTTTTGTGAATCCAGACCCCTACTGCCTTTGCTTCCATTTTTCACATTTAATTTCATATCAACTGGAACATATTAGGAAGGGATAAGCCTTTACTTTGGAAAGGTTAGGATGAGAAGAAAGAAATTAGAACTTTTAAAACTAAGTTTGATCTGACCAAAAATTGTAATTGAAGTTTTTGATTTGGTTGCAGATGAAACAGTATTAAACAGAGACCTTCTTCCAGCTATAGTTTCAAAATGCCTTCAAAGTTTCTTTTGGGTCAAGATTTAACTACTCCTTATGAATTTTATCTGTCTGTTTATTTTATGAACTGTAGTTCGAGACACTGAGGAAACACTGTAGAATGGTATAGTAAGGTGTATTTTGAATTAGAAAATAATTTTTAAGGGGGTTGTTTTTGTGCTAGTAATATTTAAGTACAATAGGAAACAGCTGAATTTCAGCCAAGCACTGATTTCAACACTCTCCAGCTGTAAAGAATGTAAGCATTACCATTGCTGGGGCTTTTTTAACTGCATTTTACCTTCATTCCAGCCAGAATGAAACAAAAGTAATGAAATGAAGACTATAATGTCTCTTTTTTATACCTACTTACATAATGAAAACACGGTGAAAGAAAGAAAGACCTTCTTATTTGTCCATTTGTAAGGAAATGGCCATAATTTTCCAGTTCCTTGAGCTTTTACAGATAATAATCCATAAGGGCTCAACAGATTTTGTAGCAGACCTTTCTGACAGTAAACTTGTATTGGATATTGAGATGTCAAAAAATCTTTGAAATGCTTCTAATAGTTTAGGACTTAGACATTTCTGCGTGCATTTTATTACGTCAAATTGAGTAAGACAAATAGTTTTAAATGTAACTGAAGTGATTAGCTTATCTCAGATTTTTTTTATTTATTTCTGAAAATAGCAGCTGGCTAAAAGAATGAGGTTGCTGGTATTGGCAGCTTTATGGGCAGTGTAAATTATTTCAGTCTTTTTTTTTTTATTTTAGGGGAGAATCTGAGAATCTTGCCTTATTTTGCCCATTGTTTTAATTATTCTTCAATTTAATAATTGATAAGGTGACAAAATCTAATTTGGATGTTGTCATGAAGTAGTAAGCAGTTCAGTCATTCTGCCTACTTTTCGTGTCCTTTAAGAAAGTACCATTGTTTGGATTTCCAGACAGGAGGGAACCGTAAGCTGAGAAGCAGAAAAGTTTTCATCTGCCAAATTGAAACCTACACCTAAAATCTCTTAGACCAGATTCAGCATCATTTAGGTTGAAAAAGACCTTTGAGATCACCAAGTCCAAATAAATTTTACACTGTCAAATCCACCGCTAAACCGCGCCCCTAAAAACATCATCTGAGAAATGTCAGTGTGAGGGTACAAAGGGAGACCATCATGAAAGACGTAGCAAAGCTTAAAATGACAAATATAAGACCTAAAATTAACCTAAATTTTATTTTGCATTTTCAGATAGTTGGTTTGAAACTAACCTGCAGGAATCAAATGCTCTCTCTTCCCCAGATGAGAGTTATTGTCAAGGTAGCTGACAGATTAAGGGCTGCTTGTTTTGGGAGGCAGGAAGGAAGAACCTAACACTAAGTTTTTAGGGGGGCTGGTTTAGCTTTGCTCCCAGTAGCTTGGCTAGAAGGACAGGCACTTCTGTGTTCATCTGTCTTGAGTTACTGCTTTCTGCTTACACCTGAAACTCCTGCCTGCATCTCATTCTGCTGGGAAGATGCAGAATTTACTTGCAAGTAATGAGCAACATGAAATTGGCTCTTAAAGTGATTTTGTTCTGGCATTTACTTTTTAGGGACCTGGGGGACAGATGCTAATACGTGTCACAGCATCTAGAAAGTAGTTTGCTAGTTCACACACCACTGCCTCATCAACAGGAACTTTTGCTGCTGCTTCTCTAATGAGAAACATCATGTCTTCTTAGACCCAAAATCCAAACTTGCAGCAGGACTTCAGTTCCTTTAGAACATGCAGCTTTGCACTTGCTTCTCTATCATATAATGTTTACAATCAAAGAAATGCTTTCTTCAACCCAGACATTTTTATTGTAATTGCATGTGAATTTTTTCTGCTTATGGAGTCTGAAAGAATATATTAAATGTTACTGTGCTTTATTTCGGTATCACAGTTTTATTAAAATGGACTCAACTGCCTATAAGAATCACAAAGGAATAGTCTTAATTAAGCTGCTCAAAATATCAGCCCCAATTTTAACATTCAAAGGTTTCCTTCAGTTTTCTAGTAGACAAGGTAACCGGATATCATTACAGAAGAGTCAATAAATCCAGGCTGGGGAGCTAAAGGGACATTCAGTTTCAGAGTCAAGGGGCTTTGACAGTGAATGCCCTTCTAGGAGGTCCCAGTTCACTAAACTGACAGAACTCTAGCACAAATTTCTCTGCACGACAATTACACAACAGGGAAAATGTCTCTCAAGTACCCTTTTTCTAGCCATTTAAAGGTCAAAACTAACTCCTTTGGTTTCATTTGAAAGCCCACAGGTGTGGTAAGCAGCTTAGGTTACAAAGCTAATGACTGATAAAGTTGATTCTGCATGACAGAAGGAATACAGAGATTTCTCAAACAAGATTTAGTTTGTTATCTCTATTGCTAGCCCTGCTATTTTGACCTCTAGTAATTATGTGACAGCCATCCAGATTTGCTAACAGATGTGTGGAAGGAAAGCAACTTCATGCACTTAAGGCTTGGCTATTGAAACGAGGCGGGGGTGTGGGGAGGATTAGGGAAAGAGATACCACTTTCTTTTTAGCTATAAATAGGTGTCATACAAAGTTGTGCAATGTAGAACGTTTTCCTTTCCTCCATCTGGGCTTCCCTGTTCTCTGCCATGGTTGGATTGCCACAGGGCCAGTTGCCGTGGTTTTGTTCTCAAATTTTATCTTAAAGAAAAAAAAAAAAAAAAAAAACAAACAACCAGTACTTCCTAGAGTAGGGAAAGAAAAGAGAAAGCATGAAGGAGAAGAGGAAATCTTTCTGTAAAAACGAAGTGATTCCTGCTCCTGACTGCCCTGGTGACGCTGCTGGGACAACTGGGGACCTCACCTCTGCACTGCCACATGAGTCTCAGAGCTTGGGAGCTGACCACTTCCACTCTGGCTGTCAGTAGAGCTGGGGGATTTTTAGAAGACTGGGAACTGAAATTCCTCAGGGGCTGAATAGACATACTGTTGAAGGACCAGAGAGGATAACTGTCAGGAATGGCCCAACATTGTATTTCATTTTGACAGCTGAGTACCTTGGCTCAGCTGTGACAGACCTGCAGGGTCTGGTGGGGAAACTGTCTGGTGGAAAATTCATGACCAGTTCCAGCAGAGAGATAAATAGGTGGGGAAGGTTCCCCAGTTGTGAGTAGAAATGGTAAATCTGCAAAAACTCTCCTTTCTGGGTACAGTAGTGATGTAGAGCCAGTCAGGAAAGTTAAGATCTCAGTAAAATTCACTGAGTTACAGGTAGGCAGGTAGGGTACAACAAAATTTCACCAGGTAAGCAAGAATACCAGTTCCCTTTTTAATCAGGGATTATAACCGAAGAAATCTGTTAAAAGCAACCTAAGATAAAGGCAAAAAGAGGCAGAAGCTGTTTGGTGAATGGGTGAAAACAGAGGAGGAGAAAAGAACTGGAAGAGGAAGGATTCAGTGAGCATAAAGGAGAACCAAGCTGCAGTTGAGGAGGCAGTCTGAGTCATGTCCTCTGGTCTCTTTGTGTTTGCCTAAAAAAATACTTCTTTGTCCTTTAAAAGTTGCTAGCCTTTTTTTTTTTCCAGAGTACTACCGCCACTAAAATGGAGTGCCACATACTGAATACAGAAACAAATCTTTCTAGTAATTTTCCATTTCATCAGTGCTTTAACTGATTAACAGACTACTTTGTTTTCCCAATACAGTATTTTAGGTTGAATTTATTTGTATTTGCACATAGCTGATTTTTTTCATATTAAATCCTTTTGTTGTTGGTGGTGATTGGACATTTGCGATTAGGAAATGGCAATAACAGTGTCACTTTTTTCCTAGTTAGTGTCATTGTTTTTTTTTATTGCACTGCAATTTTGTTGCGGGCCCTTGCTTAGAATTATGCCATTTCAGATGATCAATAACCAGAAGAGGTGACTGACCAAATTAACGTATAGAAAATCAAAATTTTGTAAATGCATTGAAGTATTCTTATCATGGGAGATCTTTAAACATGATAAAATGACTCACAAGGCAACAGCCAAAACCAGCATAGTAAATTAAAATGTACCATTAACAAGGAAGTGTGCCCCAGAGCTGTCTGTATGGAAAATCAAGACTCACCAGAGTAACACTAACCACTTATATTACTCCTCATATATTTCAAGCATTCAGATATGACAACCAAATTGTTTTCACCACGATGTTTCTGAGTGTATAGATGCTTTATCCTTATCTAAGAAGCATGAGGTTGAGAGGGAATCCACATCTTTACAGCTGCCTTTGCCAGATGTGAAGGCTTGAGATCCATCATGCTGGGCTTTAATAACTATATATGTTTGTATTTCCTTTTTCTTTTTTTTAGTATTGTTTATTTTTTTATATTCTGAGAATTCTTCTTTGCCTCTGGAAGAGAAGAGTGAGAAACACCACAGAAGAATATGTTTTCTTACATTTAATTTATTTAATTTATTTAATTCAAAGGGCTATAGTCTACTGGAGATGTTTTGATGATGGGGGCATCAGAAATGCTTTAAGTGATGGCTGGGAATCCCATATGAAACAGAACACAGTGGCCTAGCATTCTTATATTTGCACATAAATTAGATTTTTGGTGAAGATTTCAGTGTAAGTAGAATGATGTGAAAGATAAGAATGAATTTCCGCTGAAGGCAAGAAAATTAATAACTCTCGGTCAAGACCATTGAATAACACAATTCTTCATATGCTACTCTAAAGAACGTATGTGTGCATAAAATGTTTGTGTGCACTATTTTATTAATGTGTATCAGAAATGGATTAAATGCCAGCACTTAGAAAAGCAAGAGTGTAGTCTTTAAAGTGACATTAAAAGTAGTACGGAAGAGGGATCAGTCAGCCTTTATAAAGATTTGTGTCTCTAGGCTGAGCTGCAATATTCTTTCTATTCTGTTCCTGAGCTAAGACAAGGGGAAGGTTTCAGCTTTTTTAATTTCCTCTCCTCCTTCTCTTACCATTGTTTGCATTGTATGTACGGCATCTCTATTTAGGAAAATCCTACGTCGTCTGTATGGTCGTGACACTCTTGTTCACGGATGATTCATTGGTGCCTTTTCTTGAAGAATATCTTCCCATCTCTTATTTAGCAGTGCTGGCCGTTCCACATTGTCTTTCCTAACAAATTCTGACTTCTGAGGTAAAACCAGCCATTTGTTGACCTCCCATTCTCAATTTAAAGGACTGGGACGCTGTCTAAAGCCACGGTGATTAATTGAGGCACACAAGATTAGACGGGAATATATATTTTCAAGAGAATGCAGGTTTGCTGGATAGCAAAGCGTGGGAATTGAAGTGAACTCCGGAAGCGCTGAAGAAGCCACTGCAGCACGAGCAGGGCTCATCAACATGCTGCTCATCAGGGGGAGCAGGGGTGGCCCTGCAGCTCTTGGCTTACGCCAGAACTGCCAACAAAGGCGATGATTGTGATGAGCTCCTTGATGGGATGAACTGTCCACCAAGAGCGATGAACAAGCAGCTGCCACACAGGAAGGCTTTTAGGTAACTGACACCTGTGGCCTCATTTGAAATTACAATTAGCTGCATTGTCGGGAAGTGCTTCCCAATTCCAAGGCATATCTACTTCCTTTTTTTTTCCTACAATTGCTGACACATGGTTAGATCATGTAATTTTTCTGAAATTTTTTTTTTTTTTATCAGTGCATGCTTATCATTTACTAGGTCTGCTTTTGAGGGACTAAGAAACTTTTTTCTCTGGATGTAGATCTTGAGTTTGATTTTGTCAGTGGCATCTGTGCATAGCATGAATTGAGATGTATTTTTATTGTTAGCTTGTTTGAATCCTTTCTTTTCTCAGGCCATGAAACATTAGCACTTGTGACAGAATTATGTCAGAGAATTAACACATTTAAAATACCATAAACAAATACAATGAACTATAAGCAGGCTATAGGATTTCTCTTTTTCTCACTGCAAAATCTATAAAAGGAAGGAAGAGAAAAGCAGCATTTTCTCTTCTGCAATGTGTACCCTTTAAATAAGGGCCAAAAATGGAGGTACAGTAGCTGAAATGTCCACAATTCTGGCACTGAAGGGGAAACAGGTGGGTTTGAGAAACTGTAATGAGGGAGTTGCACAACTAGACCAATTGACTTAGCAATATGTTTGTTTGGTTTTGTGTTGTTGCTGGCATTTTTCCATTTGACATTTAGTGATTTGTTAAGATCCAAAGAACTTTCTAGCAAGTAAGCATCTCTCCAGGTGGTAAAATTCTTTTAGCGAAGGGAAAACTTGGAGGTACTGTAAAGCAGCTGCATAACCCGCTTGAATCAGTACCTGAAAGCAACAGCAAATCTGAGATGGAGTCTGATCTTATATTTCTTCATCAGCTTCCTAAATTAGCTCAGAACTACCTCAGAGCTCTCCTGCAATTTCTTGTGCATTCCTGAGTGAGGTGTGGCGGGCTCTGTACCTGGGCTGAGCTCAGTGGGACCTTGGAGCTCGTAAGGCTCCAAATGAGCGAGGAGCTGCAAGGAGCAATTGAATAAAACAGAGGAAATCTCTTCACT
>VZTE01000365.1:543446-577849 GCA_013397775.1 Eulacestoma nigropectus | reverse complement strand
TTTCTTTCCCCTGAAAATTTTTTGAGTTTCAAAAATTTTTTTTTTTTTTTTTTTTTTTTTTTTTCCCCTCACTGGAAAAAATGCAGCCTTTTCAAAATCATGCGTGTGAGTGGGGATGGGGATGGGTGGGGATGTTGTTTCTATTTTTGTTTTGTTTTGATATGAAGAAAGAGAGAAAATGAAGGAAATCCCCAGCTAGAAATGTGAATTCTTACAGCAGAAATGGCAACAAACACTCACCCAAGTTCCTGTCTTAAAAATTGCTTGCTGACTAGATGTGGGTCTCCCCTTTTAAATTTGAACTTGTTAATCATTTGGAGATAGTAAGTAGCAGATTAGTCTTTAGAAAATCAGAGGTATTAAACAAAGTAATTGTTTCTATAGTACAAGTCCTGCTTTAAAAAAAATGTGGAATTAATCCAAACTTGGTAATGATGTGAAGCATGAAAAGTTCTTTAAAAGGAAACTTCTATGTTTTGAAGCAAATACAAAGCAGTTTTGATGTTGTTTTTATCTCTGTGCTCTGTCTTTGGGGAAGAAAGTGGAAAACAAACATGACAGCACCTTAATTCATTGTTTCAGTAAAAGATCAGATACATTCAAAATGCACATTTGTTTTCCTTCTTTGACTTTAGTCAGTGCAATAGGGGAAAAGACCAGCTTTCTGGTAGTAGATGAATGTTGCAAGTACATAATAAACCCAGATCTCTAAACACATCAGTCATGTGTCATCTGAAATATGCATTGTGGCTCACATTGCAATTGCTTCCCCAATATTCATGAAATATTCATGCTGGATATATGCAGTACGTGCCACATGGATGGATGTGACATGAAGCAGCAACAATAATCAAGGCTTCAGTAGAAGGAGGCCAAAGCAGAAGCGGAATAGCTTCCATTTCACCTTTGCATACGGTATTAGGAAGAAAATGGGCTAGAAATGAAGTGTGCAAGGCTTCCCTTCTCCCACCTGTGTGTGTTCACACAAACACACAAATACAGGTGCACAGAGGTACCTGTTCACACCACTGCCCTGTCTTCTCTATCCCATCAGTCAATTCAGTGAAGATTTCAGTGTCTAGCAAGCATTTTTTTCTCCTACTGAAAGGGGATGTTATGGCTCTCTAATCATGGAGCAATCTTGGTTATTAATGGTGAGTTTAGCTTCTTAAGCTCATGGAACAATTGGATGTAAAAGAACCTCCACACCTTAAGCCCATTGTTTGAATTAAAACTCTCTTTTTCCTGTTCACTTAGTCTGTCCTGTTCATTTTGCTTGGAAGCTGAAAAGAGAAATGAGCCTGTGCTATGTTTTGTCATCGCCCATAAATCCTTGGGAGGATGGAGTAATAAATTTCATTTCATAGGTAGATGGTGGAGTCTGTTTTTATTTAAATTATTTTTATATAGCTTTCTGCCTAGATGCTGGGCACATTTGGATGACCTGAAAGAATTTCCAGCCGTCAAGGTCTGGTCAGATTCCATAGACAAAGCCCAGGGGAGCTCGACTCAGCCCAGAGGGGTTGCAATCTTTGCAGGTGTTTTCAGTTGTAAATTTCTTGTTTTGTTTTAGAAAACCAGAAAATAAATCCTAACACTGAAAAAGGGCTCTGAGTCATGGCATTTTATTATACATAGTGCTGTTGCCTTCCTTGAGTGTTCAAATATTTTCTCTAGTTTTATCAAGTGATCCAGGAACTAGAACTCTGAGCTACTTGTGAAGTACTTGAAATGATTACATCCCATTTTAATCCTTTTTGCAGCTAAAATAGTGAAATGTGTCTCTAATAGTGACAGCTGATAGGCACGAAACATGACTGTCATAAAAGAGACTTTGAAACCATCACCAGTGACCTTCCAGAAGAGAAATGCAACACTTCCTAGATCAAACTTTTATTGGTGGCACACGGCCTTTTGAATAGCAGATAACATGGAGGGGGACCCAAGGTTTTGGCTGTTTCGTTCTCTTCATTGTGCAGTCCTTATCCTCACAGGAGATGGAATGCTTAGTGTAGGTTTTTAACACAGTATATAATCTAGTCCCCAAATCCACATTTAATAAGAATTATTATAGATTTGTCCTTGCAGCCATGAATAACAAAATAAATAAGAAAATACTTGCAAAGCATTACTGCAACAAGATAATATTTTTCTCAAGATGTCAGTATGACTTTTTCAGATTTATTTATTTGGTTAACCCAGCCACTGAATTTTACTCTTACAGTAGACAAAGCAGAAGAGATATTTGCTCAGTCATAGCACTGAATTCATAGTAAGGGGCTTCCTTCTATGTGAAGAAAAGTTTTCTAAATGGTGAGTGCTTGTCAGTCTTTAACTGACTTAGAGAAGGCATTATTTTGAAAATTACCATGTCAATTTAACTGTGACAGTAACAGAGGCAGGTACCAGCAGTTTTCTTCTGATTATGTTAAAATCTCATCTATTATTTAGTTTGAAACTGACAGCATATATTAAGGCTTAATGAAGGCTTTCAGTAATTTAAAAGATGAGATTTATCTTTGCAGATTTTGGGACATTTCTGTCATTTATGAGCTCTAGGATTTGAACAAAAGCTAATCTTAGGAGAAGTTTCAGCCAAATTATTTTTAGTTTGAAATAAGGAACTTTGAATTTACAAAAAAAAAAGAAAAAAAAAAGATTCTTTGAAAATTACTACCTCTAGTCTGGTTTAAAAAGCCCCCAAAATGATGGCATTTTTTCTCTTTTCTGTTTCTTGCCCTTTTTTTTTTTTTTTTTAGACATATATTAAAATAGCATTAAAAAGTAATAGAACATCATGAGCAAAAGTTGGAAGTTCAGACTGGTTTATGAAAATGAATCTTCTACATAGACTTTTCATATTGCTCATTAAAATTGACTGAATTTAAATGAATCTGTCTCCTGGAGTACGAATTTTTGAATTTCATACTTCTGAAGCATAGCTCAGAGGCAAGACAGTTTCCATTTTATTTGTTAAGGTAACACTGGTTTTGTTTGCTTGGTTGATTTGGGGTTTTTTAGTGAGGTTTTGGTTTTTAAAGGAAGAATTGTACAATTTTTCAGTGTTTATAACTTTGCATGGCTCTGTCTTCCTCTGAAAATAGCCGAAGCTACTGGCTGATTTCAGTCAAATTTGACAGAAGGCTGGAGGTCCCCAAGGTAATTACGTTTATTTCGATTTCATAAAGACAGTCAGAAAAAAGAATGAGCTTTGAACTATAATAAATTTGCCTCAAGAACTTTTGTTCTTGTTTTGGGAGAGCAATTTTAAGGAAATAGGAAGTAATTATATTGGGAAAAAGAGTGAAATGTATAAGCATATGCAAAATTGATGGAAAATCTTTATATGATAAAGTGAAAATGAAAATCAAACAAAAGCCATAAAGTTTTAGGAAAGCAGGGTTTTTTTTTCTTCATTCTACTGCATTTCCTTATTTTAGCAGAGGAAAGGGAAAAGTTAGTGCAGCTGCCATAATACATCATTAACTCATCTTATGAGAGAGATAAGAACTGAGATATAGAAAGGATGACTTTTTTATGAACTGCATTTCTAAACTAAGGCAGTACTTGACAGAAAAATAAATTCCACTTTTGAAGAGTGGTATCTTTTTTCAAACACTCAGAGTTCCGTATTTTTCTAATTGCATACTTTGTATGATGGCAGACATATGTATTAATCTTTAAAATTGAGCAATAATTATGTTTCATATTTAATTTTTGCTGTCAGCTGGGGAGAAAAGGAGCCACAAGTGGTTATGAATCTTCAAGTACTTTTTATAAATAAACGATTTTGAGATTAATATCTGGGAAAAAGTGGAGCCTGCATTTATGTTGTACTTCTGCCTATATTCCTGGCATTAGCACTTCTTCTTTTTCAGAGCAACACGCAGCTGAATTTCAACCTTACGGATGCTGATAAATCATCAGAATTGACCTTGCATGCACGGGTTAAGAGTATTATAATTAATGTGTGGCCATCATACTTCCTCTTTTTTTTTTTTTTCCCTTTTTTTTTTTTTTTTCTTTTTGTTTTGGTTTTTTTTTTTTTTTGTAATCCAAGCTGAAATTCCTTGGGAGTTTATGGAGTCACAAGCCTTGGAAACAGTCAAAAGCCATCCAGACCTGGTCCTGAGCAATTAGCCCTAAGTGGCACTGCTTGAGGGAAGGAGTTGGACCAGATGACCTCCAAAGGTCAAAGAAATTGATTCTGTGAAACTTACGCATTTTTTTTTCTACTCTTTTCACACTTTCATTTTTGCTATTAGTCAATGAAGGAAGCAACCGTAAAATGCTTGGAATATTTGAAATTTGAAAGGGGAATAGTTGCAGCCAAGAGAAGGTGGGGCTTAAAATGTGGATCATGTAAGGTCATTTGCTAATCCTGCTGGTAGCAGGTATCTGGGATGGCAAGTAAATAAGGGTTAAATATGCTGAAATATCTGCAGAATAAATGCAGAAACAACGAGTTTCACTCCCATGTTGAGAAAGTATGTAGGGCAGATATTGCATTGATCTATTTTATCTTATTTACCGTACACAGTAAAACTCAGAATTCTGAGTTTCATTTATTTTGTGAAATGAAAGAGATGTTTAATAATTGAGTTCTTCAGTGAAACTTCTTAATGAAAGGACAGCCATCTCCCCTAGCAGCCCCTCTCCCAGGAGAGGGAACATCAGCCACTGCTGCTCACAGGTAGCATTCACACCATGCCAAGCTTCAGTGAGACGGCAGCTCTCTTTCCCAAAGGCTCCCTGTGCCTTCTGCGGGATTAGGAGAAATAAAAAGGATATCATCATCTGGTAGGGACCAGCTAGTCCCTGCCAAAATTGCCTCTAGACAAGCTATTGCCTTCTTGGACCACGGACAGGAGCAGAATACTAGTATTTCAAAATTCTGACTATAATAAGGGAAAAAATATTTTAATTGTAATTTTCTTAAGTCCATTAGTTGTTTCAAATTATGCAGAACACTGGAAAACTAGCAATTTGTTAGTGAAAGGAATCAGACAGAAGGGAGCAGGCGCAGAAGCACAATTCTTATGAGACCCTGTGTTTAATTATTTTTAATTCATAAGCTAAGTGACAGATTTAGTTAAAATCCTCAGAAAATTCAATCTTTAATTACAGTGTGTCCTTTGAGCAGGGAAGGTGTTATAATGTATCCTTCAAATAAAACAAAGAGGATAATTCCTTTTTTTTTTTTAATAGAAATATCTGAACTCAATCTTTATACAAGGATTGTTTGTATAATATGACATTAAAAGGAATGAAAATTAACATATGCCAAGGCTATTTCAAGGTGGCAAGGCAAGCTCTCGCAGCCTAGGAAACACTGATGAGGATTGCCTATGCAACACTGATTTGTCCCCTGCAGGCAGGGACACTAATGCAGGCTTTAATTACCTGCTCACAGGCTGGTGTCACCTCACGTTTAACTTCTGCTGAGGACTGCACGAGCTGCTATTCGGTATTTCCTTCCAGCCTCCCCATTCCCATCCTGCATGCAATATTTACAGCACACGGCCCAGTCTTCACACTGAACACAGACGGAAGTATTGATTTCCTCATGTGCTTTTTTCCCAAGTATTTCAGCTGTTATATCTTCCAACTAGATCCTCAAAGGGACAGAGGCATTTTGCCTAATTTGTAGGTGTCTGGCTCTCAGCTTAGTTTGTACAACCCCGACTTAAATTCCCTTTTCAGCGTGCGGACGCCTCGGGGTATTGCTGCTGCAGGCTTTTCCACAGAGCAGGGAATCCTCGGCTTGGTTTAGGTGACAGGAATACTTGCACTGGTGCAGGCTCACCAGCACACATCCAGCTTCCTCTGTCACCCTTAGGTGTAGCTCCTGCTGCCTGATGGGGAGTTGGGAGGCAATCCGTCTCTGCATAGGTTGACCGTGGATATTTGTACGTATAAGGGATGCTTATACGTGTCAGGTCTGAACCCAGGTGCCTTTTGCCACTCCTGGCTCATTGAGAGATAACATATCCAGGGCTGGTTGCCTGAAGTTTTTATTTGTATAAAAGAATGCCCAGGGAGATTGTGGATGCCCCAGCCTTGGCAGTGTTTAAGACAAAATTATCAAAGGCCTTGAGTAGTCTGCTCTGGTGAAGGGTGTCCCTGCCCATGGCAGTGAGGGTTGGGACTAATTATCTTTAAGGTTCTTCCAACCCTTACAATTCTCTGATTCTATTTCTACAGGAAAGGAGGGTGATTCTGGCTCTTTTCCTGTGGGGATGGTGGAACCTCTGTCCTCTTGCTCACCTCTTACATGCTGGCTCCTAGTCAGATACTCAAACTGCAGGACACCAAGGTTTACTTCTCACCTTTTTTGGATGATCTTTCTGCAAATACAGTCTTTTGGGAATAATCTTGTTGGTAATAATCAGACAATGTCATAGTGGGAATCCTGCCAACACCTCCTGCCAGGTGCCACCAAAGACCACTGCTAAACCTGGGTTGGGATGGGCATCACTTGCAGCCTGGGATGAGGTAGGTGTGGTGGTGGGGGACTGCAACAGAGCTGGAGGTGGGCTGGAGAGTAGGGTCTGGGGGAGGCTTGGGGTCAAGCCTGATAGTGCTGGGGTTGGGGGGGACGCCACTGGGTCACAGCCCCAGGGCTGGGGGCAGCACAGCAGGCAGGGCAGTGCTCTCGGTGACAGCAGTCCTGTCCCACAGCAGCCATCTGGGCAAGCCAGGCAGGCCTGGGGATGGTGAGAACATCCAGCCAAGGGTCCTCATCATGTGCTGTGGCTGTAGGAACCAGGAAGGAGGCCAAGGCTGGGTCAGGTTGGGGTCCAGCTCAGCAGGAGTCGTGGGCAGGCGTTGTCAGCGTTGTGGCACAGCAGCAGCACAGCTCAGACAGGGATCTAGGATGAGAGGCTCAGCATAAAAGCAGCTCCCAAGGGAAGAGGGAGCAGTCTCAGCTGAGGTTTCTTCTTGCTTTCTTCACAGTGGCTGTCTCCAAGGTCACCAGCTGTGCTTTGTGTTGTCTTTGAGTCCAGCTACAGAAAGCCCCAGGAGGTGAGATGTTCTTGGGGTCCTGACAGCTTTGTTCCCCGTGAAAAACTTCAAAGTGTCAGAAAGGAGAGGAGAGGATAGAATCATGAGCAATTCATTGCTTGCAGGGAAGCAAACCCAAGCTTTCCTGTTGCAAGAGAATTTTTTTGTAAAATACTTGTCCATATGACAAATCCAGTTTTAAAATACCTCTGTGATTTGAAGCCATATTAATACTATTCATAAATTGTATAAGCCAAAGCCAGGCATGGACAATATATGTCCAGCAATTTAAAAGCATCAGTTTTGTCTTCGTTTTGACACTCCCAGGGTATGACTGTGTAGAGGTTTATGTGCTGATAGCAGCATTCTCCTTGTTTGTGGTGGTGTTGTGAGTGCTTGTGTCTGCAGATTATGTCCCAGGTGTCTCAAAGTAATTGCCCCCGAATAAAGAACGGACAATTAGTAGCCATGAGGAGGACTTTGATTTAATATTTTTTGATTTCAGTGTAGAGGTAGAATAGACTGCTGGTTTCAGCCATAAGATTATTCTCCTATGATTATTGCTTCTCTCCTCCTCACTGGACAGCTGTGAGCTCCCATATGGATGTGATGTGGATGGTAGAGGGACAATCTTTTCCAGGTGACAGTTCTGCTATAAATGGGCAGAATTCCATGAGGGGAATGGATGATTTGAACAGAGGCAGTCCAGCTCTGAAGGGAGCTGAAGCATGATTGTGAAAGGAGCATAATGCTGATGTTTAAGTCAATAACCACATATTGTTTAAAAATAGTTGTTTTACTTAACAGTAGGTAATGTCTTCTGTGCATAACAGTGATCTGTACTTGTTTTATTATTGATATCCTTTTGGTGGGCAATTGCATAAAGAGACATATATACCTCAACATATATATATAGAGAGAGAGAGAGAAAAAAAGGAAAAGAAAATTTCAAAGGTGCAAATAGTAGCTTCACTCATCACCATGACTTACATACCCCAACTGCATTTTACAGGCCAAAAACGTAACTGCTAAGACCTACAGCTCTGTCAAGCACTGTCTGTGAAAATCAGAGATGATGTAAAAACAAGGATTTTCGGAGGGGTTAAAATGTTAATTGCATTACAATAAGAAGGGAGAGTGAGAGAATTGGAAATGCCCTAGGTATGTATAACGAGTAAGTAATGGGAAAGACTGAAATGCATTAATATTAAACCTTCACTATATAACTCATCCTTATTGGACACAGCTGTCGATAAAATATGCCCTTACTCTTGACAAGTAGCTCCTGTGTTTTGCTTGTAGATTAGCTTGCAGCCCTGCTCTGTATTCTTTATCTTCATCACTGCACCAATCCTTTAATTAGGCAGTGAAATCTTCTGCATAGTGATTAGGAAATCACAGTTAAGAAGGTGTTACAAAGAGAGGCTCTGGAAGCTGCTCAAAATAGCTTTCAGCTTTGGAAATTCCTCCATCTACTGTGGGAAGGAAATGCATGTAGCATCCAGGAGGGTGTGAAAACTAACCTTCGCTCAGTTGCTGCAGAAAATTGTTAGCCTTTGGGTATAAGGATATCATGCTCAATAAAAATTATCTGCCTCTGAGGAGCTAGCGGTCGCTCACTCGGAAATTAATAATCTTAGAAATTTTACTAAGATTGCGTATAGAAATTAAAGATGTGTTTAACAGCTTCATGCTGATGAAGATTTCTTTGATTTCAGGAGAAATTATCTGGTGTTCTATCCAAATTTATTCAGAGCTTCAGCTGCTTGCACTTAAGTAAAATCTAGATTTATTCTTCATAGCACTGCTTTTTGTAATGCAGTACAGTGTCACTGGTTTGATTCATCTTTTTGCTTTTGGAAACATACGTACTTCAGCTCCTGGCAATTGGCTTGTGTTAACTTTTTAATTCCCCAGCCTAAATCACTGGCTGTTGCATATGAAAATTTACAAATATATGGAGAAGGAGAAGAGTGGGATATAAAGAAAGTGCTATCAGAAAAAAACTCTTTGAGCTTCATACTCATGTTTTGAGAAGAAAGGCTTTCTAACATACCTGTGTGGAGGCAGAAGATGATGGAGTTCATCTGTTGAGGGAAAGATTGATGTTCTTACTTTAAATATATGTGGAGAAAAGCAGGAAGCCACCATTTTACAAGGCATCTCCTTTCTTGCTTTGTTTTGTGCTCTTACATCTATGTGTTCCCTGTGATTAGGAGCATATAAATGTCTGCCTTTACACTTACTCCTGTTCTGCACCAGTATATTTTAAACCAGAAAATAGAATGCTAAAATGCATGCTTAGCGTTAGAGAATTCTGGGATTAAACATATCTGGGATTAAACATATGCTTTGCCACATTAAGATGTTCTAAGTTCCATAACATTAAACAGGGAAGTTGGACAATACAGAGTCAAATTCAAGGAAGCAACAAGCTGAGCAATACAGTGCAGCTCAGAGTCAGTGCATAACACTGGTGTTTCTGTGTTGAAGAGGAGAACATGAAAAGGAGGTGAGTGGAATAGGGAAAAAGGAAAATGAAGAAGGTTCTGAAGCTTTTCTCCCTTCCTGGTATGCGTCAACTTGAAGACTTGGAGTTTCCTGTCAAAGATTAGTGCTTGGCTCAGGTATCTTGGTAATGTGCTCAAGCAGAAGGAGTGGACTTTGCAAGGCAAAGTCAGTGTAAGCAACCTTTCCTAAGTGGGACTAGTGCACAGTTTAATTTGCTTGAGAGCATCTGCACGGAGTTCCCAGACTGTTTTAGAGTAGTACCTTGGGTTTTAGTGACAGGCATCTTGATTCCCAGCCCTGCTGTGAACAGTTTTGTTTTTAGTGGTTTTTGGGGTTTTTTTTGTCGAGATAGTTTTGACTAAGAGCATTGCCAAGCAGGATCCAGACCCTAGGACCCTTCTGCCTTCTCACTGAGCAACTGAGACATGTATCTGCATAATAAGTAGTATTAAGTGGTGTAGCTTTCAAGTCCTCTAGCTAAAATGAAAGAAAGAGATTCACCTGTAATAGCCCTTTGTAGGATCCAGCATAAGAGTTATTTTGATTTTAGTTTGGTCATCAGAATATTACTGCCATTTTAAAGTAACTGACTTTGTCAGCTTTTTAATTCTTGTTTACTGCTGGCTATAAAAAACAAAAATGAAGGAAAGGGACGTGTCTGATTATTCAAAATTCCTTCCTTCCTTCCTTCCTTCCTTCCCTCCTTCCTTCCCTCCTTCCCTCCTTCCCTCCTTCCCTCCTTCCCTCCTTCCCTCCTTCCCTCCTTCCCTCCTTCCCTCCTTCCCTCCTTCCCTCCTTCCCTCCTTCCCTCCTTCCCTCCTTCCCTCCTTCCCTCCTTCCCTCCTTCCCTCCTTCCCTCCTTCCCTCCTTCCCTCCTTCCCTCCTTCCCTCCTTCCCTCCTTCCCTCCTTCCCTCCTTCCCTCCTTCCCTCCTTCCTTTCTCTTCCTTTCCTTCCCAAATATAAGTGTGTGTGATGCCAGTGAAGGAAATTAGGAACGTTCCCATTATTTTATTTGCTGCTGTTTTACAAAATGTTGAGTATTTATTCCGTGTGTTATTCCGAGTAATTTATTCCGTGCAGTAGGTAAGTTGCATTTCATGGGAAGTGCTCATTTCTATCATTTTCCAGAGAACGTGCTATTTTTTTTTTTTTTTCCCGGAAATACTACTAGTAAAATACATAACAATATAGATACTAAGAGTTATGAACCAAGTCTTTATATTTAGGCTTCTGAATAGTAATGATTATTCAGTGATGCACTAACAAACTGTATCCTCTAGAAAATGTTGGTTTCTGGTATTATTTACATTTACTTAATACAGTATGTGTTGCAAAACTTCAAAAACTCTTAACTCTCTGATTGTTCAGGCCAGAGCTCATAGAAGCTCCTTTGATTTTTTTCTCTTAAGTTACAGAATAACTTGTGGCAAGTCTACCTTTTGTTTTTGTTGACTTCTTCACCAGGAATGTTAAACACCTGGAATATCTTGGTGTGGGCATAGGGGCATAAATAATGTTCTGTTGCTTTACAACTTGAAAACGTAAGATGTTGAGATGTAATGGCTTGGCCAAGAGCTGATTTTTCATACTTACATTTTAGGATGGTATTTTCTTTTTGAAAAGAGGGTAGTTGGTGCCAGACTGCCTCAAAACTTGGTTGCCTGTCTGCAATCTGCTGCAGGAAGTATTGGGCAAGTAGGGCAGAGTAGTTCTGCATACACATCATGGAAATGCTCAGAGGTATTTCTTTTGGAATAATGCATTAGTTGGATAACCTGGGAGTATCTTTTTGTGTCGCATCTTTACTTTAGAGAAACATTTGAAAACAAATGAGGGAATAATTCATGGCAATGTATGTTTCTTTGTTGAATTAATTTCACTTTCTTTCCTAGATTGAAAAGAAAAAGATAGTGGTAGTGTAGCCTTGAAACAGTTAGATATATATACTAACAAAGAGGAAACTGTGAAAAGTTCAATATTCCTGAAAAAAACTTTCCCTGTACTGCATGTCATTAAATTAATGCACAAACAGATTTTCTTAGACATAAAATTCACAGTCACATATTCACAAATATGTTCTAGGGCTGTGTTTTTTTCCACCTTTCCCTTCAATATTGTTCCTTTTGAAGCTTCTCCCACCTGCTGTGTTCTTTGGTAGGTACGTGTGTGGGGTGAGGGTGAAAAAACCTGATCTTCTCGCCTTCCTTTTAGGACACACACTAGACCTTGGTGACACTGGTCCAAATTTGATCACGTTTCTAAGCCAGACTAATAAAAACATTTTATGCTACTCATTCAACTTGATAAAATTCAATCCTTCAAATATAATAAAACCACATTGTGTACAATAGATCTTCCATGCAAAAGATTCAGTTATGTTGTCGTACTCATCTGAGGTAGTATTTTATTTTAAAATTTATGCGTCGTTTTGAGCACGCTGTATGAAACATAATAAATGTCTCTTAATTAGGCTTTACAAAGTTCAAATTTTCCCAATGACAGAAAAATAACTTCATTTGCACAATAAAAAAGCACTAAGTTGTGGCAGTCAGCTGCTCTGCTGAGTTATAAAAAACTGTGTTAAAATGCTCTTTGGCTGTGTGGCCTCTAGCAGGCAACACTGGAAAAGAGATTTGTAACTCAATGAATTAAGAGTTTTTGCCTAAAGGCACAACTATTAGGCGTTCATTTCGCCTGCCTCTGAGGATAGGTGCACTGTCACTCTGCTCCTTTCTTTGTTAATGACTGTAGTGTACAACTTCAAGTTTACTTTTTAAAGTTTTGTTTCCCATAGTTTTTGATTGTCCTGCTTTATTTGCTTGGTTTTAATCTTCCAGTTATTTAAGTTATATCATTATAAGTCTTTCATCCCTACATGTCGTGAAAAAGAAAACGTAGCAGAAAAAAAGACATTTTTCTTAAAAAACTCAGGAAAACTAATTAAAATAAGCCATATTTTCTATTTTTTTTTAATTGCGATGTGCCAGTCACTGCTGTTTCTCATTGCTATATAGCTCTTCTAGATAAAAGATCCACATGGAGTAGTCATTGGGCCAGAGTACATGGAGTTTCTAACACTGCAGGATGCACTGAATGGCTTAATAGCTTCTGGAGAATGCTTAGGGGCACTTTCAATAGTGCCATTAAAAGAATTTTATATTTAAAGCGAATTGCACTCCACACATCAGATTTTAACCCTGAGTTATTCCCACAATTTGAATGTAAGCCTGTTTTGAAAGCCTGAAGTTGGACAGTGGAGTTTTTTTACTGGATCAAGTAAAAAGCGTTGGTGATAAAGCCAAGTCATTGTGCAGGAATTATTTTCAATAGATCATGAGAAAGCTGTGAAAATTACGGTAAAAAGAAAGGGTGGTGAAGGAGAATGGATGATGCCACAACCATTCTTTGTCCTAGTTCTTACTGCATGGTGGACAAAATTGGCAGAACAAGTCACTAAAATGGCTTCCTGGTGGATTTAACTCCTTGTCCTAAATCTGGAGGTGAAGATGTTGCATAAATGAGGAGAATAGATAATTTATTTGCATATTTTTAGCAAAGTGGTTTTGACAATTAAGACTGGAACTAAGTGCAGCTGAAATTAAATATTCATGTACATTTAATGGCTTGATCATTATTGTTACAGAAATTATTTAACCCTTGGGACTTTCAGATATTTCTGGCATTTCCATTAGTAGCCAACAGCAGCACAGTCAGCTGCCACTGCAAAATACTTGTGTGCCAGAGATGGGATTTATTTGGTGCAGACATAAATATCTGGAAGTCACTTCCTGGGCTTTTTAGGTAGGTGGAAACTTGTCTGACCACTGAGATATAAAAATGCAAGCCTCCCTCCCTCTCCCCTCACCAAATGTACTGGTTCCCTATTAAGCACTGCTAAATGAATTCAGATATTTTGAATAATGCTCATTTTTAACAATAAGCAGAGAACCTTAGTTGTACAGAGATACCTAATAAGCATTTGATCCTGGAAAAGGCTTAGCTCCGATGGTTAATGGCAAAGCATCTCATGAGGCGTCCTAAAATCTTTCTTTTTATTCTGGGCGTGGTTGATAGGTATCTCCAAGTCAAAGGCAAATTAGAAGTAGATTATCTTGAAAGCTTATTAGGGAATATTTAATGTGGCATACCTGTTAGTGTCTATTCCATGCTACTAAATCACACCAGAAACCATTTAAGGTTTGCTGGGAGAAAAAACACTGCACTATTGGGTGGTAGATGTGTCTATGCCATGTTGGAGGTTTTGTGCTGCCAGTTCTTCTTTCTCAAACCTGGCAGCTCTTGCTATATCCTCAACTGCTGCCTCCACAAGCAGTTTCCTGTCAACATGAAGGGTAGAAGTGAGAGATAAACAAGAACTGAAACAAGTATTTGCTCCCAAAAGCCACCACCTTTCTTAGCAATTTTGCTCTACAAGCACGTAAATCCAAATCGAAGTGCTTGTGCAGATGTACTTGCAAAAGGAGTATTTAAAGAGACTAGCATGTGTCTTGAGAAGAGCAAACTTTTAGTAGTGGAGGGAGAAGAAGAAGAGAGAAGAATAAATTCACTGCACTATTTTTGTGTCCTGAATATAATTATAATTAATTAAATGGCTCTCATGGTGTATCATGGTGGCATTACATGTGAATCTCAAATATCAATAACTCTAAACTATAAAACCCACAGTCTGTGTTCACAAAGACACAATTCCACAGTCTGGAGGAGGGAAACGGGAGAGAAAAGACACAATTCATCATCATGGTGGGATTCTTGAGGTGTCCTGCGTGAGGCCTGGAGCTGGACTTGACAATCCTGATGGGTCCCTTCCAACTCAGCATATTCTATGATTCTGTGATTTTTAAAAGTCTGGGCAAGCAAAAAGAAAAAATCAGTGGCTAAACTAGGAAGAAAAAGGAGTTTTTTTTCTTAAAGGCTGTATATCCAAAACTAGCAATGGTAGAAAATTGATAGAGAAAATGAGAACGTAATCTTTAACCAGCAGCCAGCAAGGACAGTCCAGAAAGAGTTTAAATATATTAGGAGCAAAAGGAATCTTAATGATTTTTATTATAAATAGTAACCTGTTAAGAAGGATATGGAAGAGATACAAGGACTAGATAATGCATTTGCATTTGGGGGAGGAAGAAAAGCAGACAGCTACTGCAGTCACATTACATAATGCTGAAATACTTTGTATTCTAGAAGGAAAAGGATGCTAATGACTATGTAAGTAAAACCATACTGGGTATTGCTTCAAAGTGCCTTAAGATGAGATGGAGGTTGGCCACGCAGTTGTGGAGCCAGCATTTCTCCCTTTCCTTTGTTACTGTGCTGCTTTTCTCTATGAATTCAGGCTAAGAAGATCTCCTGGTCTCTGGAAAGAAACAGAAATCTCTCTCTCTCCCTCTCTCTCTCTCTCTCTCTCCTGCACACTCGTTTTATCCACCTCTGTGCGAGTTCATCCTGCTTCTCCAGCCCCAGCCTGGATCTGAAAGAACTCCCTCTAATTGGCGATTAGCTTGCATCTATCAATCTTATTGTTAGGAGGATTGACAGTTCAGACAGATGTCCGAGCTTAGTCAATTAAAGCTCCAGTTGCATCCATTGCCAACCTTATGTCAGGTCAGTCCCTTCAAATACAATTTGCAAGGCTTCAAGCAGAAGCTTCTTACATGCATTTCCCAAGCTGTTCTCTAAAAATGTTTTTTACAATTTTCCCTTAATTTTTCCGGGTGCCGTTGGAATATAATTTTAACTTTGTCTTCATTTGGTTCTGTGCTGGTCTAATATTTTTACAGCATAAACTCATTTAAGTGTGCCAGGTTAATGCTTCGTGATTCAGTAGTTAATATCCATAGATGGCATTTCCAAAGATATTATTACCTACTGCCGGTAAACAATTCCTTTTATTTATTTTTAAATTCAAATCCTTTATATGAATCCCACAAAAGAGATTAGTTTCTCATTGAAATAAATGAATCTCTAGCCAGATAAAATCTACTTGCAGTGTGACTATTAAGATGGTGAGTAAATGCCTTTTGAACATAAGAAGGATTTCATTAACAAGTTAGAAAGGGCATTTTGACTTGTTTCCAACTTGGTGCAAGTCTTTTTCATTCTCACTGATCAACACAAAGACAAGCAAGAGATTTTGCTTTATAATGTTGCAGAAAGCCACAACAAAAAGATGTGTGTGTGTATTTTTTTTCAATTGCATTGGAAGGGGGTGGAGGATAAAGCTAGTTCAGTTTTGTCTCCTGAAAAATTTTGTATTATTTCTAAAGCGCTGGAATTCTTTTGCATAGGTTTTGTTACAAGTGCCCTCACGAGCAGTCTATTGATGTCATTAGCCCTCTTTGTGAGCTGGAAGGAAGCTGTACCTCAAAAGAAGCTGAAAAGGATTAAAAATGCTGAAAGAAAAATAAGTAGAGATTAGAACATCAATGATCTTCTTTCTTTGTAGAATGCTGGAGTGCTACAATTGATGAAAGTAAAAGGTGCAGCATAACATTTCATAACTCTGAGGGAATTGATCTAACAGGTAGCTGAACTGAGAATAATCATTCCGTCCAGAGGCATTCAGATCACCGTTTTAATTTTTCTTTCTTGTATTCACTGTAGCACCATCAGATTGTTATATTTTCAGAAACAACAAAACCTACATTTTAATTCGGTCTTTTTGCCCTCTTTTCTACTGTCCTTTCTTCATTCAAAGGGGCTGCATATAAGCAAAGGGCCTGTATATGTAAATTATTTTAAGGGTTTGAGTCCCTAAAGGAGGGAAAAGGAGTTGAGAGAGGTATTTAATTTCATCTTTATACTGGTACCAGGCAGTTCACTTGTATCTGTAAAGTAGTCACTGGCATGCCTATGTTGGATAATTGAAATGCTCAGCATAAAATTCCCTGCACAGTGTGTTTGCAGGTATTTCATTTGCCTTTATCACATTTCCTTGAAAATCCAGTTTCATTTCGTGTTGGTGTTCTAGTTTAGGTTTATGGGTAGATCTGCTTTTTCTTTTATGTGAAACAAGTATTCTATTTTTGGAGACTCATTTTTCCTTAGACTGAACTGGAGCTCTAATTGGTTCCATAGCTCATATCTAGCAACATCTTTCAAAACTACCAGAGAAGTTATGGCTATATCCTAAAATGCTGCACTCTGGACTTTAATCAAACTGAATTTTAAATGTATTAAAAATACAATATGTATAATGCCTTAGCCTATTTAACTTTTTAAGTTGTATCGGTAGTAATGTCTGGGTGAGTTAAATAAGAAAAAAAAAAAATCCCTTCCTTGTTGATATAAATGAGTTTTTTCTCACGAGAAGAAGAGGTTTTTTTTTTTTGTTCTTCACTTTCAAAATAACCTTGAAAATTTATAGGCTGAACAAGCGGGGCATACGTACTGACAGTGTTCAGGGTCAGAAATTGAAAACTCGTTGTTTTATAGCATCCCAGGAGTTTATATAGAAGTTTTATGTCTTCCTTTATTCCAGGGCACACAAAGCTACCTGAGTTTTCTGTAACAAAATAACAGTGTCAGATTTTTGTCATTTTTTTTATCCTTGTATACAACCACAGCCTCAAAAGCAAAGGAGATTTTTTGGATTAGTTTTATGAAATACCATGAGTTGGTTTACCTGGTTATTTCGTGTCCGTGTGTTGCTTCTAACCTTTTCCCGTGATGTTCACTATTTGCATGGGCGTTGTTTATGACATGCAATACCTGGCTAGGGTCAGTGAAGAGACTAAAAAAGCTTTTTGGCATTTGAATAGGCCCACTTGGGCACCATAGTGGATATAGGGAAGAAGCTGGCCAAGCAAGACAACAGCTTTGCCAAGTGGGCCAGTGACCAGCTGAGGGTTCATCTAGCGCGTTTTGACAAGAGGCATTCTGACAAAACTGGCTGCCAGGTGTTTTGACAGGGACTGGACACCCACCATTTGGAGAGGAGAGAAAACTGGACACGAGTAGAGGTGCTAAGAGAGCCTCCTGTGTTAGAAGTCAGGATCTACACCAAAAGGAGGAGAGTGAGCACATCTAGTGATTTTGACCACGTATTGCACTGCTGTCAAGGGTAATGAGTGACGCCAAGGAAGCACTTGTAGATGTGATATGGTTTGACCACATCTGAGTAGTAGGGCTGCATTAAGTACAACTGAAATAAGAAATTTTGAGAATTACTCTCTTTAGCTTCAGTAGAGGCTTAGAAAAGTTTAGCTACAAACCCAGAGCTCTGATTTACGGTGCTTAGGTTGCTGCAGTTTGTAAGTAAATACACAGAGTCCAGAAAAGCCATTGCTGGTTTTTTTGTTGTTTTGGTTTGGTTTTGTTTTTTTTCCTTTAATACTGTGAGGTACTGAAAGCTCTTTTTTTTCTGGCATTCTTTTCCAAGAGAATTTCTTCCTAGAAACTTTTCTAGAAATCCTGAAGTCGGAGACTGCATCTGATCTCTCTTCACAGTGAGGAAGCTTAGCAATGACTGGATCCTGTCTGGGATATAGGCATAGCAGCACAGCCAGATTTGATCACAGGAAAGCTTTACTAGAACTAACGTCAGGCAGAGGCGGAATTGAGCTGCTTGTTTCAGCTCTGGAACAGAACATTCCGAAATGCAAGATTTAAGGCTTGTCAATTCCCGACCTGAGTTGAGTCACTTATTTTATCCAGTTACACTCAGGACATTCTAACTTCAAAAGGTTTATTGGCACAGCACAGCAGCATGCTAATGTGGCTAGACTGCTTCCAGAACAGGACAGATCATTTCCAGCAGTACTGTATGGACTTGCTATTCTGGGACCTCTCTCTTGATCTTCCTTCCGTGCTCTAATTACGTAGCTGCTAATTCGTCTGCATCCTCTGTTCTGAGAAGGGCTGTGTCACACCACTAATTTAATAATATACACTGCCTCCTTATATTGTTTCAGGTGCTTTGGTCAGTACTTGAAAATTTAAGAAACTGAAATTAGTTGCTGTAACTAGAAACCTGATCATTTTAAATGGTTTGGGGTTTGTTCAGGTTGGGGCTGTGAAGTAGAATGTGAGGTGCCTGTCAGGTTGCATTTCAGCAAACTAAAACTGCGGGTGATCAGTCTGTTGAAACACAGGTGACAACATAAGGATTTAGGAATTTAGCTGTAGGCCCTGTACTTTGTGTTTCTCTGCCTCACTTTTTTTGTCAATTATAAATGAGAATACAATGACGTAATTCGCTGGAGCGTTAATGCCAAATTCAGTGATGCTTTTCAGTGACAGTGACAAGTGGCAAGGACAGTGAAGTGTCTAAATAAATATATATAACTTTTGAGTACTGTCTGCTCTTGTACAATAAGAGGGCACTTCCATTATATGAACTTATGTTATAGTTGACACTATGTACAACTAAAGTTCAAGAAGGTTCCAGTCACCACTGACTGAATGGTTAAAGGCCACGTGGTAAGGATAACATTAATTTGTCTCAAAGAAATCATCAGCTTAGACTTTATGTATGTATGTTTAAGGGTACATGTATCTGAACTAAGGTCTAATTTCTTTTGTAAGCAAATTGAGTTTTACTCCCTTTTTCTCAAGGCTGCTTTAGAGTTCTTGCAATATCTCGCCACCAATGAAATATTTCATTAAAACACCACACAAATGGAAGAGTAGAATTCTAAAGGATGGTGCTAAGATCATTTTGTCTCCTGTTATTTATAAGTTTTTGCACTGCACATATGATAGAGTTCACAACTAAGAAGTGAAGCAAGAGGAAAGAACACATTTCACCTGTGGTGAAAATCTGATAAGATTGAACTGCGAGCTTATGGGTTTCTGTGACTTAGCTGGGCAAGAGCCAAAGAAAGAACTTGTTTTCCATTTATTTCTTCCTACTGTTCATAATGCCAGCTTCACAGATCCTGTGAAGAGAACTGTGCAAATGGTAAAATGTTAATGGTAGGGTAGTAAAACAGGCTCTTGTACCTGAAAATTGCTCACACCTTTTATAGTGGAGATTGCCAGATGTATAAGATCACTCAAGTTTGAAACAAAGATTTATGATTGCACTGTATTTAAAAGGACAGTATTTTAAGTGGGAAATGTAATTTTCCCTACTAAACCCAGTACCTCTTGCGATGTGGAAACTCTCGTTTACTTTTGGTCCGTGATTTGCACACAGACAGGTATAAAACAAAACAAAACAAAAAAAAAAAAAGAAGAGCTTCCTCTAAAGGTGATTGTGGATAGGTCCTTGAATCTCATTATGGTAATTTTCTAGTTAATAGACAATTTTCAGCAAGCTTGTGTTGTGAATAATATTTGGTAGAAGTGGCAATTGCTGAATGTCTGTGGTCACTTTGGCTTCAGTCCTGAAGAAGGCACAGTTGCTGCCAGCTTTATTGGATAGCAGAGGAGGTTTGACTCCTTCAGTTTTTGGCTCTTTTTCAAATCACTGCACACCCACTTGTTCACTATATTCATGCCCCATGGAAAGTGGCTGCTGCCTCAGGCACTCTAGCCCTGCATAACGACTTGCCTTGAGTTAGAGGGAGTGTTTATGAGGTAAGATTGTGAATGGAATGCAAAGTTGCTTTTCAGCTGAATTAGTTCCCTGCTATTCAGTGTGCAGCCACACAAGTGCTCGTTTTGATACAAAGTGTTATGGGGGCAAGAAGAAGCAGAAACAGGAAATCCTTTTGAAGAGTCAATTGGGAAAACAGCATTTTCAGCCATCACACTAAAATGGTTAGTCTATTGTTAGCATTTCCTTTTTTTCTATCTTCTTAACAGGGCACTGAAAATGTTCTTGTTCTGTGGTCTGGCAATCTGGTACTGGTGGTTATCCATGAATCCTCATTGTCTGCTGCCCAAACCACCTCCACCTCTTTCTAAGGTGTTTGGCTTCTGCCTAATTACTCAACAGTTCTAGTGATCGTCCTCCAGCACCTCCATAAATCCAGCTTCTTACCATAAGCTCCTGTTTTACCTTCATATCCAGACCCTCTCAAGAAACAAAAAATACCTTTGCTTCTGCTTCTTTTTCTCATTTGCCTGGAGAATTTCAGCCTTTCCTGAAACCTGCTCTTCATTATGCAAGTTCACTGTGCTCGTTGCCTCAGCCTCTTACCTCAGCTAACAAGCTGGCATCCATTTACTCCTTAGACACCTGCAGCTTCCATTTGCTACATCCAGCACAGCTTGAAGCAGTTTGTTTTGCTATGAACTGGAGTTTATGGTAACATACAATGTATTTGCAAATGTCACAATATTTAAACGACAAACTTCCGTACTCATAAATAACTAGAAGAACCATAAGAAGTGGTAACAATAGGACTCTGTTTCTGTTTCTGCAATCTTAATGGCTTACATATAGGTCTTTGTAACTGAAACCTTTTTAGGAAACCAGAAACTTCTAATTCATAGGTCTTAGATCAGGCCATATGGTTTTAGACAGGCTTTTGGACCACCCATCATCATCCATCTTCATCTTCTGTTTATTTGTATTGTGACAACTTCAAATTACATTTTTTCTATTTTATTCTCAAAATTTACTTTGCTTTTACAACAGTCTCTTTAGATAAAGTATTTGTAAAGAAACAGATGGTGATGTTATTTTCTGTGCTGTGAAAGGACAGCAATTCTCAGTTTAGTGAGCAAAGTGAAACTTTTGTGCATTTAGAAGTGCATTTAGTAGGATAAATCAAGCATCAGGACAGAGATGGTCCGTTTTCCATTAATCACTACAGCAGCAACTGATTTGCAGCAGCAAACTGTTTTTTACAGCAGCATCAACATTTCTACAAAACGACAGAGTTGCATCTTGCCAGTGGATACAAAGTAAGAGTCAGTAAAGTCACACGGTTCTCACTGACCACTAATCCATTTTCAGGAAAAAAAAAAAGTATTTAATGAGAATATTTGTATTCAGGAACCACCATTAAAACTATTCTATTTAAACTGAAAGAGGGCAGGTTTATATTGGCTGTCAGGAACACGTTCTTTACCGTGATGGTGGGGAGGCACTGGTACAGAGAAATTGTGGCTGCCCTATCCCTAGAAGTGTTCAAGTCCAGGTTGGATGGAGCTCTGAGCAACCTGGTCTAGTGGGAAGTGTCCCTGCCCATGGCACAGGGTTAGATCTTAGATGATCTTTAAGGTCTCTTCCAACCCAGTCAATTCTATGAGGATTTATGACTCTTCTATTTCCTATGTTGGGAGCACAAAGCACAAAATAAGAGATTAGCATTGGATAAAGCACCTTGTGGTGTACAGTATGTTTACAAATGAGTGAGTTATTTCTAATATTTTCTTTAACTTAAATTGCAATTAGGAGAGTAAAGATCCCTCTGATCATGAAATACAGCTCAATAAGAAAGCTCTTTCAGAATGTCTGTTCTATAAGAAGGTGGTCTACAGAATGGAGATACTTGATCCTTTTTTTCCAGTTGAATCACTTAGATGTGTATTCATACTAAATGAACTATGTTGCAGGGTTTCTTTCTGCTCTTGTTTACTGCCATTACACTCTTTAGGTGATATACTTTTTAATAACTAGGACATGGTCTTGCTTTTATTCTTGCTTTCTTCTGAAGAGTGCATCTCAATGATGACTCTCAAAGATGAAAAGGCCTAATGCTCTTCATGCTTTCACACATATATAATGATATATGAAAGCCTAACACGTCTATTTCATTTATTTTTGTAGATTACATGTTTTAGAAGTCACACCAAGGGCAGCTTATTAAATAAAATGCAGTTCCCGAGTGTCTGAAACTTAAAATTAAGAAAAGGTCTTTGTTTTTAAAAAGAAGTATTTAAAACCAGTTTAAAGTTATGCATGAGCTTCTGTAATGGTGAATGCAAAGTTCAATAACTGCAGATGATAAAAATACTAACTGCTTTGCATAGTTATATGTGATGAGAGACATTGTAATAAATATCCCAGCACACTCAATAACAACAGCAATTGTTAGTCTTGAAATAGCTGCTCCTTCTTTCTTCAAGGTGAGATTTAAGAGCAGTGTAAATATGAGTTAGTGCAACAAAGAACCGTGCTTGCTAACCCAGAAGATGCGTTTGTGTCAGTGTAAAGTCAGTAAGGTTTTGTATTTAGTTTCAGTAAAGATCTTGAAAGGGAAATTTTGCAAAATCATGGCTTAGACTGTACCAGTTCTGACTACTGTAACATATCTGATGAGCACTGTAGCAATTGCTAAACATGATATTAAACTGAAATATATTCGCAATGGCTTATTTCCTTCCTGTTTGCAGATATTTTTTTAAATATATGTGTATTTTTTGTTGTAATTCAAGACTGCTGGAAGGAAACAGATGCATTTTAGAATAAAAATCTCATTTTTGTGCTTATGTGCCCAAACCTTATTACTGAGTTTGGTTCTTCTGCTGAATGGGGCTGACAAAATTATGGGTTTGATTTTTTCATGGTCAGAACTATTTATACAGACCCAAGCCTTTTGTGCCTGTCTAGTTTTATAGTAAAATTACTCTACACTGCTCTGCTGGCTCTCTACCTGAGAATTTGTAGATTAACGCCTCTGAATTTTTTTAAAATTAATTTATTTATATAATTCTGGACTCTATATAGATTTTTGTAAACGGCTTCCAGTAATGGCTGGATAATTACTTCTAAACGTTTAGTTCAAGTGTCTATTAACAACTTAAGGGAATAAGAAAGGAAGATATTTTATATCTTGGAATTTTATTTCATGTTTGTCCGTATGGTATTAATTACTCATCCAAATTTGTTGACAAGTTATCTTTTACATCTGACGGCTGAAATAAAACTTATCTAAAAATATGTATACTGCAGGGCTGGGTACCAACGAAAGAGCTGCAGTCACAGTTAGCACACGAAGTCACCACTGTTCTACTGCCTGTATTTTACTGCCTGTTATTTTAATTCATTTTGTGAAAGCATATGTCAAATAACACTTAATGCAAAGTCCAGCACTTACTACGAAGTGGCAACATAATCACCTCGTTATGATATATGGTGTAACTCATGGCCCCAGGAGAAATGTAACCAGTTAATTTGCTTAATGTATTTTTTTGACAGAAAGATCCGCAGGAATTCTGCTAAAGAAACTTAGGAATGGTAAAAGGTGCTAAAAGGTCACAGAAAATGAACTTGGCGCTCTTGGGATTCTGAAGCTTTTGTCATCTAGAAATATGATGATATTTACTGTAACATTTTATTTCTTGACCATCTTTTTACCATTTCTGGGACAAGACTGAACTTGATTTGCCAGTCAGTAGAACTGCTCGAAATATTACCTTTAGGTGTGTATTTATGCACCTTAGAAAAGAGGTATTATATGAATAGTACCAAGAGAAGGTAGACAATTTACATCATAAAGTAGAAAATTGAGTACATATTTGCTTATTTTTTGCTACTTTTTATATATATAGATGGGTGATATATCCACAACGTTGCTTAGTAAATGCATTATGTGTAGATATAGGGAGAAAATAGACTATTTTAATGTACCAGTGGTTTTTTTATAAAATGTATTGATACATTAGTAATTCATAAAACAGTATTTCTCAGAGGAAGGTATTTTAAATTATTTTTGGAGTCTTCTGCCTTTACCCACTGAGTTGTGGTTTTGAATATAATAATAAATTATCTTGTACTTATTTTGTTGAATATGAAAATATAATTTATAATCTTCTACCAATTAGCTTTTCTCCTTAGTTGTATTTCTAAGGCATTCATTGCTGTTGTAAAATTCTATTAAGATAAGACAATACAGACTGTTGGACTTCTTTGCTTAATTTTCCTTGAGACTATCACACAGTGCTTCTCCCAGTAAGGCAGGAGGAGAGAGAATGTAATTTGTACTTTCGAATGCTTTTAATTTGAGCTGATTGGTATATTCTTTGCAAAAAGCTGAGTAAGTTTTATTACAGTACAAACACAACCTTCAGGAAAAGGTTAAAGATAACTTCACCAAACTGCTTTCCCAAGCACTCAGAAAGAAACAGTTGGGAAATGACTGGGCTCAGCTCCTCATGGAAGTAGCCCTCACTGGTTGGCTGGTACTGGCATGATCATTCTTATCAGACAATTGCTGATCTTAAATCTGGAACAAGCACACAAAACTAATGAAACTGAAATGTCAGAATTAAGATGTTGCTAGTTAGCTTTGATAGCTAATGAGGAGATTTTTGTGGTCACACTGGTAGTTGCAAGTGCTTTAATGAGATCCTTTCTGGGGTTTTATATTTATAAGATCATGTGGTAAATTTATTTCAAGCATCTTAATGTGATCTTCGTTCTTTTCACCTTTCGCAGGAGGAGACTCATTACTTTCCTCCAGAGATCCAGTATGATAGACAAAATGTCAGAAATAATTAAAACTAATGATCGCCACAGAGAGAGAAATGTTGAGTAGGAATTCAGTCTATCTGACATCAAGAATTCCCCCTGGAAATCTGAAATGAAATTCTTCCCAATTGAATTTGGAGGCCTTCTCATCAGCTTCATGGTTTCATCAGTTTGATGGTGTTGTGCTTCTTTGGCACCCTGATTTATTGGCTTGTGGGAAAGAGGTCAAACATTTTATGGCCTTGCATTGTTTAGGCTGTTTTTATAACTCCCTGGATAGAATGATTGTTTTGTGATAGGAGTGCCTCCAGTTTAAAATCCAGCATCCTGAAATTTGTTGTCATGGTCCCCAGGTCCCTTTGGCAATAAGAACTATGCTTCTCTGTCCTGTAACTTTGATATGGCTTTCATATCAAAAATTAATGTTATTTTCAAACATAAATTTGGATTCTTGGCAATTCTGACTCATTGTGTGTACTCCAGCAGCTTTACCTTCATTAGAGTCTGGGCAAATTTTCACAACAGCCATATAAATAATAAGGTTTTTCCTAATACTAAGTAGTTACAGCATAGCACTCCACATACACAAAATCTTTACTCTAGATTTTCTATTCAGAATATGAAGGAATTGTAATAAGATATTGTCTTCAAGTGGAATATGAATGTTTTTCTTTAGTCTTTCGAAATCTTTCCCTGAAATTGCTGATTCTGCTTCTTGTAGCTCGGGCAAGTTGTGACTGGTAATGGCAACTAGATTAATAAAACCAACCAAAAAAGCCCCATGAATTGAAAATGAGAGCCTCTACCATTTTTAGGCGTGTATGTTGGGCAAAGGCCATTTATGCATGGTCAGGGGCTGCTTTCGTTTGCACCTCTGAACTTTTTCCTCGCCTGGGAGGAACGTATGACACTTCATTTGGTCATGGGATGGGGAAGAGCTGCGATTTACAGCCAAGGTTTTCAGGACATCTGCTTGTCTGGCACATCTGTTTGCTTCAAGCCTGGAACCACAGTGTGGGCAAGGAGTGATCCAACTGTGGAACTAGGGGTGGGAGAACAAAAATACCAAGTTCTGCTGATACTCTGAGGTAAATCGTGTCCCTCAAATTATAAGTGCTGGGTGGTGTAGTTAGAATGATTGCGAATTAATATTAGTAATCTGGTACACGTTCGTCAATGTGTAATTGTTTTATGATTTTCACTGGAAATCTTGTTTCTGTAAATTTTTAGCCAATGTGAAAAGTCTAGGAAAAAGAACTAAGCATGATACTACTTAAATATTGGTTTTGAAAATGATGTTTACTTTGGCTTCTGAATCTCCCTTCTCAGGGACCAAACTTGAGAAACGCTAAATCCAAGTGAAATGGTTACAAATGTTCTTAATTACAAAAGCATTAGGATCTCTGAGTGCATAAGTCTATTTCTGTCTTTTTAAAATTAATTTCATTTGTTTCATATGAGACACGTACAAACAAAGCTTGGAAGGTGGGGTATTTTGCAGATTGAAATATTACTGACTTGGTTCCTTGCATACTTAGACTTCTTATTTGTAATATATGTCATTTTTATTGAAGACTTATTAATACAAGTGAAGTAAGCGTTAAGAATGGTCCTTGTTTCACCTAGAGCTATCAGGGCTCCTTCCCTTTTCCAGTATTAGGAGCAGTGCTCATTTATCTTCTGATGCTGAATCCCCATCTTTCACACTTGATGAAGCCTTGCTTCAGGATAAATCTTGTGTCATGCTACTTCGTCTTTCATAAATGAAATGCTGTTAATAAACCAAGTACACACAGATTGCATGGCATTTCTAGAAATCTACCCCATGTATCTACCTGTAGGTTTAACTGATGTTACTTTTAATTTTGCTTATCAGATCTAACTTCTCTCCGTATCTTTCTGACGGCTGTGACTGCAGTGGAAATTGATTCTAGCTTTTAAGAACACTTTGTCATTAGGTTTGCGTTGCTATATTGAAAAACCACAGATAAAAGGGGCTGATGGACGAGGTGCAAGGATTAAAACTATGCCCTGTTTGTGTTTGTGTGTGAGGCAATAGATCTGCAAGATTGAGTTTATTTTCTCCTTGCTATTGTTAATGCTGTTTTGGAAGATGAAAATAGAACCTGCTTCTTTGCCAGTAGTTTTTTTTCTCCAGTGCCTTTCCATTTGTGAGATTGTTCACCAGTGCTAAAACTTCATGCCTATTTTTTTTTTTTTTTTGTGAACAAAAAGCAGATTTTTTTTTTGGAAAGAGAATATTTATATCCACAGAGCACTACCACAGAAATGTAAGAGAAAATACAGGAAGAGTACATGAAATTTTGCACCCAAGATGCAGGTGAAGTGCCACTATTGCCAAAAAAAAAAAAAAAAAAAAAATTTGTTCAGCTTTAACTAGAGAATATACAAAAACATTAAGCATTACTGACAGCCTGAATAGCAACTCCCTCTTTCACCCACACACAGCTCTGAACCAGTGTTGGTTTATTCTTCTTCCATTTGGAAACCTAAAATCTTAGCTTTCTTTGCCTTAAAGTAAATCTTTTGCCACTGCAGTGATGAAGAATAGATTGTGGGATGTGGTTGAGTTCAGACCTTGAAAAGAAAACAAAATTGCTCAGTTAGACCCTCCAGAACAGGTTCATTTGTTGTAGTGAATTACACTGGTCACTGGCTACCATCAGGAAAGGAAGAGGGAAGGAACAAGGGACCACACGTTCAGAACAGGTCAGATTAAACCAGACAGAAAGGTTCATGGTGTCATAAACATTACAGAGAGGTGAAAAAATACTTTGATAGCTGATAACTTAATTATCTGCCACTATCAGTTTGGAAGCGCTTTTAAACGCGTCTGAAGTGTCTACCAAAATTTCCAGCAGGAGTGACAGCAGATTTTTAAGTAAGGATAAAAATGCAGCAGTCTTCCTGGAATAAGAGTCTGACAGACTATGATGAATTACCTTATTACAGTGGTTCGCATGACAAATGTACTTGATCAGTGTTTCTTCTTGGGAATAGTTGAGCTTATCCAGAGGCAAAAGTTGAAAGGAAATGGAAGCTAACTAGTAATCCTAAGTGTAATACATCAGAATTTCTAGCAGCAGAAGCTGAGAAACCTAATCAATTATTGTGTATGTCAATAACAAAACAATCCTCATGTCCCCCATAGTGCTATTTCTTCCTTCATCTGTTTAGTATTATTGATAGAAATTTCACATACACATACTTTTATAATTGACTCAGAGGTCTACTTAAAACAAAATGCTGGATAAATAGCAAGATTTAGCCTTTTTCTAGGCTGCAGGAGCAGTCGCAGCATTACCTCAGAGTACCTACCTTGTGCACAGAGACTGACAGAGAAATTGAGATGGGCCACGTCTGCCTGACGACAAATGACAGCTGACTGTGTTGCCCAGCTTCCCCAGAGAATTTGCAGCCTTGAGAGCCCTGGTTATGAAGCCAGTCTGTGGGTCTGTAAGGGTGCAGGTGCCCAGGGTCTACTGAGGAGCAGCCAGGGCTGCCCCTTGCTGGACACGGCTGGGTCCAGCCGACCCAGCACAGGGCACGGCTGAGCCCACAGCCAGGATTGTGAGGAAAAATTTGAGAAAGCGCCCTGAGAGCCCCAAGGGGAGAGCAGGAAGAGGTGATCTAGATTCCCCTGCAGACCCTGTGGAGAACCCCGTGCTGGAGCAGGGGAAAAGCATGAGGAGGAAGGAGTGGCAGAGAAGAGTTGTTGTGGACTGACCACAGCTCCCAGCCTTGCTTCCCTTGGGGAGGCAGAGGATTTGGGACTGAAGAAGTGAAAGTATTTAGTGTTTTTTCTTTGTTTCTCACCATCCAACTCTGTTTTAACTGACAATAAATTAAATTAATTTTCCCCCAGTCAAGTCTGTTTTGTTGGTGGCAACAAAAAAATGAGCATTTTCATCTTATTCTCTCCTCCCTGTCCTGTTTTGGGAGGGGGAGTGAGAGCAGCTGGGTGGGTGTCTGGCAGCCAGCCAAGGTCACCGCACCACAGCTTCTCTCTGGGTTTTGTGTCTTGATATAGCATCTCAAGCCCGACCTGTATCTAGCACACCCATATTTCCTCTTATTATTTTCCAAGTGTTTCCACTTAGAATTAACATAAGGTATAGTATGTATCATCTAGAATAATATTCAGACTTTGTAGCCATCATTTGTTAAAGTAAGTTAAGTTTTGTGAATCAGTATAAATGAGACACAATTATCACTGTTTTAATTTCTACATCAATTCAGAAGAAACTCATGGCATAGGACCTAATATGTGATTGTTTACCCACTGTATTAGAGCTATGGTTCAAACCTGTAGTTTTATAATTTGCCTACCTTACAATTTAAGCATGAAAATAGTGGAGATCCTACTCCAGAATTTAGAGTTTACAAGTAAGCTTTTCATCACTGATTTCTCTAAAGGTATAAATTAGGTTGTTACCCCAAATTACAGTTGAGAACCTACATCTGGCCCATCTGGCTTAGAGAAACAAGGCTACAAGGACTTGTAGCCTTGTCTGTCAGGACACACAATCTATGTAACGTAAGTGTGAAATTCAGATGGAGAAAAATCTCTGTGTTTTGGAAAAATCAGATATTTTGGTTTGACTTTTTTTTTTTTTTTTTTTTTTTAAACTTACATTTGGGTTTTAAATGCTTCTTTTTTTTTTTTTCTTTTTTTTTTTTTTTTTTTTTTTTTTTTTTTTAAACTTGGAATTTGGTTTTAAAATGCTCTTTTTTTTTTTTTCCTTTTTTTTTTTCTTTTTTTTTTTTTTTTTTGGGTTGCTAGTCCTTAAGCAAAGAAAATGTGATTCTGATATCTCCTAGCGCTTTTTATAAGATTGTGGCATAATAAGTTGATTAATACACTAATGATATATTTCTCTAAGTAATGGAAGTTAGACTCAAGTAAAACTGAAGGGACATTTTTTGTGATGCTTAAATCTATGTTGTTTGTTTTTTTTCTTAACATATTATTACTCTTCCTCTGATTTAATCATTGGCAATGGTTTTTCCAGCCAGCAGTGTGAACTGGGGACATTTTCCTATGTTTCTAGTTATATATAATTATTAGTTTGTTTCAAGGAATTATTTGAAAATCAACCATGCATGCAAAAAAAAACCTTTTGCTGTTGTTTATCTTGGCTTTAGAGGATGGATAAGTACATCTGCATCCAAGCTTTCAAAACTCGTCAGAAAATAATTTCATAAAGAAGAATTACTTCTGTTAATGCTTACATGGACAATGTGGAAAATAAGAGGTTGTTATTGCATATGCTTTGAAATACTGCATACATAAAGTGCTCAGGAAGCTTTAGTGACCTTGATTACATTAGAACAATGTAGTTAATGGGAGATGTAGTCAGCTATTTTGAGAGTAATATTGATGATATAACACAATTTTTCTCATTGTTTCCTTTGAATTGTTTTAGCATTTCTATGATTTAGAGGAGTGGGACTGTATTTGGGTCAAAAGACCTATTTTATTATCCCTATAAGTATCTGTCCAGACTTTGTGTGAATGTGTTGCCTCTGAGAAAATTAGCACCTGTCACCTTTCCTCAGAAAGTGACAAGCTGTAGGTTTTGCTAAGTTAGCTTGATTACTGGAAGAATCTCTCCATAACAATAAGGAATTCTGTGGGAACATAAGTAGAAAAGTTTACTAAAGCACATTGTGCTTTTTCCTTATGGGAAGGGAAAAAATAAGGCAAAAAGCAAAGTATATTTGTCTCTACAGGACTCAAGACTGATCAGCACGCTTCTATATAAACATACTCCTAAAGGCTTTTTGATCATCTTCTTTAGACTTACCCAACATGTTTTGTCTCACTGCTTTTGTTCCTACTGTAGGTAGCTTTGTGAAGTGAGAAGTGGGTTCTTGCATTCTTCGGGTAGAAAAGCACAGTTCCAGTAGGTATCATCTCTGCTGAGAACTTACATATCCATAATAATTAAAAAATCTGTCTGAAAATAAAAAGATTCTGTATTTTCTATACCAACCTTTGATTGGTGTTCTTGTTTGATCCGTCTGTATCTCAAGAAACGTTTAAGGTGGAAAACTGGATTGAAAGGTTAAGAAGGCAGGTGGGGGTTCCTCGAAGTTATTGAGGACAAAGCTGATGCGCTTTGTATGGTTTAGGACTGATTTCATGTCTTAATTGGGCTCACATGTTATTTGAGTTGAAGTCTATCACAATACAACAAAATAAAGAATTGTTAGTTTCCTGTAAGGTCTCCTATGCCCTTTTCCCAGGAAGGCTTTTATAATTTATACGTTTGCTCCTTATTTTAGTTCTTGAATATTTTCCTGCCTTTTTATGAGGTTTTTTTCACGTCTTTATAAAATAACATTTTAAATTGCCAGTAAAGAGCAAATGCATATGTTTAAAAGTAAACCAGAAAAAAATGGAATGAATTTTTTTTTTTTTTAACTAGGTCTCGTTGTGCAGAATTATTTATTTTGTCCTTTATTTCAGATATTTATCTTACTGATGTGTGTAGCATAAATTCAGTCATATGGTACTTCTGTTGAAATTTTGACAAAGCAGTTAAACAGAAGAGTGGATAAAACTGCAAATTAATTGAATGGATAGACTTGGGTCTAATGCTTCTTTAGCTGTCATTTGCTTGTTTTGTTCTGCTTAATTTAGCTGCTTTTCAGCTCATGAACTTCAAAGTCAACTCAAAGTCGAGCTCAAGGAGAATTCATATGATGCAAGCAGGCCTGATTAGCCTGAGAGCTGTGAGCAAGTCTTGGATCTGTGCAGTCTGAATAACTGTGGTGAAGATGTAAATATTTATTTTTTTTGTGTTCCGGATTTGAGCTCAAAGGCTTAATTTATAGTAAGAAATTAAGGAGGTTGTTAAGAGTGAATATATAAAATTACTAGTCTTAAGGTTTTAAATGTCATCTGTCTTAAGGAAAGACAATTTAGTAGTTTGACTCATTAGTAGTGATCACAACTTAAAATCGTGGGGTTTTTGCATTGCTGTGAATTATTTTATAATGGATTTTCCCAACTGGATTTTAAGAACAATGTATCTGTTTATTCAAGACTACTCTTATACTCTGCTACTGGTATAGGACTGCTGTTGATTTCTAACTGCTCAGATATTTGTTGAACTCAACTTGTTCCTGGATCATCGATCATAAAACCTATAACTTTCAATTTACACCTCAGTTGTAAAGTCTGATCTCTTTAAATCATATGGAAATGAACTCTAAACCTTTATAAAATCTCCAGTGATGCTTTTTCCTTATGCCATTCCTTGTTTCTTCAGTGTATGTGACACAGAATTCTTCCTTGGTCTACTTTTCTCTGTTCCCTTTGTGTCAAACCAGAGCATGTGAGTGCCATTTAGCTATCTCATACTAAAGCAACTTTCTTTACTAATTATTACATTGAAATGACTTGTTACTCATGAACATCTGCTTCTCAATTTCACAGCTGAAAATACAAGTTTAATATATAACCTATCCGGTTTTTTTCCCCCTTTCTTAAATGTGTCCCAGCTACTAAAACCTGCAGGTGTTTTGGTATTTCAGATGACAGCAATAAATCCCCATATATGCTCTTAGAATCCGTTTTTCTTTTCCACTTTAACCGTTTCACATTTTCTCTCACGTGAAAGAGACAGGGCTCGTGGCTGCAGTTGTGATAGTCATTGATAAAAATAGGATAATACACATAAATCCTAAGATAAACATATTTTTCATTCTGCAGCTTGATAAGAAGAGTAGAAAGAGTAGAAGGATGCAACAGAAAGAGCCTAGCTCTGGAGCTCCTCTTTTTTTGTCTTAGACGAATGGCATGACCACTGAATAGGGAGGATTTGTAGAACTGTGACAACATTTGCAGTAGCAGGAACTTCCATGTGACAAAATCTTCCTTTCTCAGAACCTGCTTGGCTTGCTCTGATGGAAGCCTAATTTTTTTTTTTAATCTTAAAATATTTTTGGACTATAGTACTTCTGCATCCTTCTTCAAAGCATTTAGCAAACTCTAAATAAAACACCTTGACATTGGAAAATCTAATTACTTTGTTGTCTAAAAAAACCTAGAATATTATATATCTTAAACCTAGAATTGCCAGAATGTTCTATAATTCTTTAAGTGTAATAAAACCTTTACTGGGAATTGTGAGGATGAAGCCAAGCAGTTTTTCTCTAGAATAAAATCAAATAAACACTACAAACCATTTACCATTGGGAATGTTACCTTTTTTTTTTCCCTCCTCTCTGCCCCAAGACCATCACTCATCCCAACTGAGTAATAATTATCAAGGAAAATTGAGAAAAAAACAGCTAAGTTGGCTACTAAGAGATAGTGAACTCAACAGAGGGAACAAGAAAAGAATTGGTTTTAAAGGAAGCTCTGTTCCACAGGTTTCAATAACAGAGGAGGAAAAAAAAAAAAGTTACTTTTGCTGTCCCATAGCTGTTTGCTGAGAAAATCACTTAGATCGCCTAATGGATAAACAGAATTAGGTTAAAGGAAAGGTTGGGATCCTCTGCCAGCAAAGCTTTCTCCACTGAGAGTTGTCACACTCTCTGTTGTGCCATTTCAAGCATTGCTATTACCAAAAACTAATCCAGGCCTGTCTAAATGATCTAGTTAGAAAAGTAAACAGAAAACTGTTTTTCAAGTTTAAATGGTTTGAAGTTTAGAGCAGGGAATGTCACCAAGCAGTTTTGGGTCAGTGCACGGCCACACAAAGAGAGCGTGAAGAAACTGCAGCATCTGGGGGGAGAAAGAAAGAAGAAGATGCACATGTGTTGGTGTTGGAGAAAATGCACCCAACCTGTGCTTGCTGGATGTGTCAGTGATGCTGGACCAGGGCCAGTGAGAGATACTGTACTGGTGGATTTTAAATTATCTGAAAACCTTTGTGTGTTGAAGACGTACTAAGTTGGCTGGTTTTGTATTCATTTTTGCTGTGTTGCTCAGAAGTTAAGCTAAATTTCAAAGCTAAATTTTAAAATCATAGATATGCTAGTATTTTATAAATTGCTTATGTTTTCATATGTTTTCACCCCAAAATGTATTTTATAGCACAGTGAGCCCTGATGGTTTATGGCTGTAGCTCTAAACTGAGGGATGTTTTGTGTCATTTTTCCCATAAGGTGAACTCTGGTGGAAAGTAAACAATTTTGTAGTCTTGGTTGAGACTCCAATAATCCACACAAGTGTTAATAAACAGCTTGTAGGAGCAAAGTTTCAGTTGTCCCATGAATCCATACATTCCGTAGTTCAAGCAGTTGAAAGAACTTCTAATTTCTTTGTTGTTGGCATCATTAAGGTAAACTTACTTTGCTTAAGAGAATGTGTACCCCTTAAAGGTTGGATTGTTTGAAAACATAGTATTTACTAGTTTATAAACACTTCATAAACAGAAGGTGCCACTACTACTTCATACATTCCTTGAGCTTCAAGGTAACTGCTGACAAAAACTCATGGGACCTTTTGCCATTGTTGGCTGGCTGTTGAAAACGAAACTGGAAGACAAAATGAAACCAAAGCATTTTTTATAGTAGCATTAGACA
>VZTE01000365.1:519882-543404 GCA_013397775.1 Eulacestoma nigropectus | reverse complement strand
AAAAAAAAAAAAAATCAGTGTGGAGTGAGCTTTATAAAAGCCTTTGAATTTCTACTTTCAGAAAAAATGTATGTGTCTGTACATTTGTACAAGTGATGCACACTGGGCAAAGTTTGAAAGATAAGAACCTGAATCATACCAAGATTTATGTAAACATGGAACTTGGATTTTTACATGACTTTTAACCTTCCTTGATTGAAAAGATTCAGTTTTGACTCATCTAAGGAGAGAAAATGACAAACCTGTGATAGAAAATGATACCAAATCTCTTGGATTGATTTAATACTAAAGGCCATTTACCACTAAATAGTCTAAACCTAATTTGTTGGTTGTACGTAGTTCATTCTTCTTTAATTTGCAAAATGTATGATTTGAACAATGCTATGAGTTAATCTAAAACAATTTCTCTTTTATGTTCTAGGTAAGAGAATATCAGGTTTCTCGCTATAATCAGACTACATCAAGGTAACAGATTTCAGGTATCTGAAGCCTATGATGGGACTATAATTGTCTGTGTGTGTATGTGAACAGCAGATTTCCTTCCATATGAAAAGTGTCTGAATCAGTAAAATATTTGATTTCCAAAGGAGAAGTAGCCAACTGTAGCGGATCTTTAACAAACATTGAAAATATAATAGAGCAAAATTACATTCTGAGCTACCGTCTCTTTGGTTTATGTTCTGCATTTCTTCTGTGAAAAGTATTTAATTCATGTTGCTACCATACTGGATATATTTTGTATGTCTATATAATTACAAAGCAAGGCTAAGACAACAATATTGTCACTTTCTGATTTTAAAAATTAAAAGGAAAAAAGGAAGAAAAAAATAGCTTGATGCAAATAGTAACAAAGTATGGAGTTGCCTGTGTAGTTCACAATATCAAGATTAATGGCAAAAGATTCTGAAATACCATTGTGCCATAAAAATACTTCATACTCATTTCTGCTTGTAGTTAGTATTTATAGGCTGACATTTTGCTAAGAGCTGGGATTGGCACAGCTTGGCAGTGCTGCATAGACTGATCTGCTCAAGCATCCAAAATGTTTATATTGATATAAGTTATAATCTATTAAGTCTTAAAAAAAAAAAAAAAGTTAAAAAAGGCAGTGTAATTCTTCCTGGTGTCCCTTAGGGTTTTCAGTGCTAAAACAGGTTTTCATCCAGTTTGATTTTTTATTTGATTATAAATTAATATTGGATATGGACAAATCTAAAAACAAACAAGCTTGATTTCCTTTTACACCCTTGGTGTTAATCAAGATATAGGGATATTACTTCTGTAAGAGTCTTGTATTTTGAATAGAAAACTGAACCTCATTTATCAGTGTGATTATTGACACAAAGTACAATGGATTATGATAGCTTCAGCCAAGATCCAGTACTAGGATGTCTGCCATCTACAGCTTTCTAAGAGTCTCCTGAAAAATTTAATTAAAATTGTTTCATATTTTTCCCCTCACCAATAACCTGTGCTTTTGTGGTCCTTGATGTGGCTGTTTTCCAGCAAGAGTAGTGTGTAGCCTCTTGAAAACAACTGGAATGTTTTAGAGGTCTTTGTTTCCTTGATTGCATCCTGCCTTTAAAAATGCAACTTTAAAATGAATGGTAGTGCTGGGGTATCCTTAATAATGTTGGGTTCACGTTTGAGCACTGATTTTTTCTTGCTGCCAATATCTGCACTATTGGATACTGGGATACATAAAATCCTGCAGCTACACAAAAACAAGTAAACAACATAAATCCTTTACTGCTAGACAGAATGGTGTGATGAATCTAAATGGCTTTTTAAAGGTAGGGTTTGCTGAGACGTCCAGAGATTTTGAGATTATTTTGCTAGATCACCCAGAGTTCTGTGAATAACTTTGGGATAGGAGGGTCTTTCCTTGTCCAGCTGCATTTTGAATGCCTTGTCAGTGCCACTGGATCAGCATAAGATCGATAGTTATTTGGTACAGTAACATCTGTTGTTCTTCAATGCACTTCCAGCAGATGCTCTTGCTTTAAATGTAATATGCTATTAGTTTTAATCTTGGAGCACGTTACCTGTAGCAGATGAATGGTACTAAAGTTGAGGTGCAGGTCTTGAAACCATGGACTGTGCATCTCTGATCAGATTGATACCTGTAAATTGTGCAGAACATTATTAAGTTTGATAAGGATGGCAGTAAGAACAGTTTCTGATTTTTTCCTCAAACTGGCATACAGAATTCTTCTGGCTGTACGGCAATTTGTATTTTTTTTTTTTTTTTTCTTCTCTCCCTTCCATCTCTCCCTGCCCTCAGTAGCCGTCCTCTTTTTGTTCCTAGTGAATTCATGAAACTGCATAGACACATATCTTACCAGAACTAGAAGACCGTTCCTAAAATTCATCACTGTTTTTCCCTCTCACACCGTATGAAGAGTTGTAATGAGAGAAATGTTAAATGCTCAAATCTGTAACTTAATTGACTTTGCATGCTGGCAAGTAGTCTAGACTAAGATCATTTTAAGATAATCAGTGTTTCCTACTTTATGTAAATGCATGATAGTGCATATTTATTTAAGATAAATAAAATGGGGATGATACCAAACATTTCTGTAGTCAAAGGCAAGTTTTTGGTAAAAAATGCTCCTTTTCCGGCAGGAACACTTCAACTAGAATATTTTACAATGCAGTGCTCTTAAATAAGTTTGCACAGCAGGCATCCCATATTTCTTGGTGTTAACAAGTCCACTTGGAAGTACCATTCCCTTTTTCTAAGGAGTAGCTTGCTATTACTTGTATGCAAATCCTCTTTTCTGTTGCAGAGTTACAGCAATCAAGAGATTCTCACATAATGAAGGCATCTGCTGAATGTTGTTAAAATTCTTCGTACAAGCACAGACAAAAAAAATTGGGTCGCTGTAGATGTTTCTTTGCATGTTGCTGGCTATTTCACCACTGTGCAACCCAAAGTTACTTTCCTGTTTAATTTTTTTTTAGTGACTGAAAAATTTTTAGCCATAATAACTCTGCATGATTGTGTTTTACCCAGAGAGAATGCAAGAAGTTATATAAGGCAATTTGGCTGTTCCTTTTCCTATGTCTATCTTCACCCTGAACTCTTCACTCAGCTCATTCACAATACCTGTTTTGAAAATTTGATCTTTTTTTAGGGTTCTGTGGGGAAGCAGATAATTCGAGAATTCCTTTAACTGTAATTAGCTCAGTCCAGGCTTTATGTGGGGTTTTTTGTGGTTTTGTTTTGTTTTGTTTTTTTGTTTGGTTTGTTTGTTTCTTTGTTTGTTTTGACAAATATTAATTCTGCTTCTCTGTCAAGTGGATATTTATGTTATAAGGTCTGTCTTCTTGGGCTAAATAGTCGTCTGCCAAGTTGTGGTTTAACTGCAGTCAGCAACTAAGCACCAAGCAGCCACTCCCTCCCTCCCTTCCTCTCTCCCACCAGGATGGAGGGGGAGAATAAAAAGGGTAAAAGTGAGAAAAATCATGTGTTGAGATAAAAATGTTTTGATAATTGAAATTATATAGTAATAATAATCATCATCATTTGTAAGTAAAACAAAAATAACAAAGAGAAATAAACCCCAAAAAAGGCAAGTGATGAGAACAAGAGTAGTTGTTCACCACCACCTGACTGGTGTGTGCTCCCTCAACTCTTTGTGCACCCCACCGAGCCCACTTGCTGGGGTGGGAAGCAGAAAAGGCCTTGGCTCTGTACAAGCCCTGCTCAGCAGTAAGGAAAACATCCCTGAATTATCAGCACTGTTTCCAGCACAAATCCAAAACTCAGCCCTGTAGTAGCTACTGTGACGAAAATGAGCTCTGTTCCAGCCACAACCAGCACACCTATACTGAGAGAGATGTTATCAAAGTTCTTAGGAGATCTATTTCTTTGGGTCTGTTAGGATCAATAGAGGTTTTTGAGCAGTTTGATGAAATAGCATATTAATGCAGTATAATGTTGTATAAAGCTACATGGTGCTTAACCAAAACTACTCAGGATAATTTGTGACAAAGGCTATTATAATCCATTAGCCATAATTTCCAAGGCAATTTTCAATCACTTTTAAATTGTGACAACAGTGTGTGCTGTAAATTATTATATGAATTGCAGAGATTCTTGGGTTTTTATATCATTTTCACATACAACTATGCTATAAGCAGTGTTTTTATAGGTGTGGTTACATTAGGGCAACTGGGATTTTTGTCTCTCTACCTATTGTGAATGGAGGTATGGTCTCTTTGTGATAAAAATGGGTAAGGATAATGGATAATCCCTCCTTTTATGCTGCAATTCTAGTTTAGGAAAAAGTCATTAAACATAAGACTTGAATTCACCAGTAAAATAAAATACCTTCAGTCTATGAGATTTCTTGCCAATGCAGGGCTTAAATGAAATTTAGCACTATAAGTAGATTTATGAGGTTAAAGCGCACTGAATTTTGCCTCCCTGTAAACTGCCTTTGCTGTGAATGAAGAGGGAGTTGTGCAGAAACAATAATATAAGATTAAATTGTTAAAGCACACACCTGTATTAAATATTCGTGTGATATCACAGGAAGGATTATGTAGAAATTGTGGAGCTTCTTTTTGCAAACTTTCTTTTTGTCCTTGATTTTCCGAAATGTAACATTTTTGTATGATGGTTTCTGGTAACATTTTCTGTATGATGGTGCACATTTGTAAAATTGATCTCCACATTTAAGGTTTTCTTAGAGTAAATGAACAATGAAAAAGGAAAGAAAAAAGTTCTAAATTACCAATGATATCAGTGAGGAAAATTAATTATATCCTTCAAAAGTGTATTTCACAGTGACAGAGTTGTTGGGGTTGGAAGGAACCTGTGGAGATCATCCAGCCCAAAGCCCCTGCCAAGGCAGGGTCACCTCAAGCGGCTGACACAGGAAAGTGTGCAGATGGGGTTTGAATGTCTCCAGAGAGGGAGAATCCACAACCTCCCTGGGCAGCTGTTCCAGTGCTTTGCCACCCTCAATGTAAAAAAATTCTTCCTTATGTTGAGGTGAAACTTCTCGTGTTTCAGTTTATGGCCACTGCTCCTCATCCTGTTGCTGGGCACCAATAAAAAGAGTTTGGCATCATCCTCCTGATGGGCAGTAATCTGGAATGGTTTATCTGCTCCTTAGATTGCTGGCAAGGTAACCCCAAGTCCTCGGCCAGAATCCTTCCACAAGCAATGCCCCATTGCATTGCCCTTGACACGGGAGACATTATTTTATCACATTTTAGCTTTTAATGAAAGAGCATAAAATCCTGATGCATGTACACACAAATCAAAAGCCAGCTGAAGCAAAGCTCATTTCTATAGTGATCAAATTATTCAGTAGAAAATCTGGCAAAATTATTGTACTGTTGTGATAATAATTAAAGAAAAATATATTACTTTTCAAATTGTAAAATTTCAGTAGAAATAAAGCTAGAAAGCAAAATCAAAACTGTTTTCATATCAATCAAACACCAGTTAATTTTTAATGAGATTATTTAAGAAGAAACCTTCACAATTAAGCTGCTATTAAAGCATTAAAAAGTTAATGCAAATACGTTGCTTTCCAGATCATAGGGTTTCAAACCAAAAAGCAAATTCTAGTGGAAAGCAGTCAAACAAATTTTTCATCATCTGAGTCATTCAACTTTTCATCAGCGCTCTTTTTGTTCCCCTTGATTTGACTATTCAAAAATTCCGTTGCTGTCACCCAATCGTGAGATATTTGTTTTTCTGTTTTTTTTTTTTTACTTTTTCTTCTTTCTTTAAATCTTGTTTGATGAAGTTGAGCGTAGTAAAGAGCAGTACCATGGTGTGTTCTGCCAGGCTTGCTGGATGTTCCCACACAGGTGACACTGGGAATGAAGGCACAGATCTCTGATGAAACTGCTCAAGCCAAACATGGAATGCGGGTGGGGAACTTTGGGTTGAGAGCAATAAAAATAATTTATGAATGAAGACGGAAAATATTTTAGCATCTTGTCTAAGGATGTTTTCATGTACAATTATTGTTCCTCATGTGGAAGATGAGTTGGACAATAAAATTACTTACAAACAAATAGGTGAATTAAATGCTTTAAGAGACCCAACTCATAACTTTTTAGTGTTATATTTCAGTATATTGATCTGCATATCCAGAGCTTTTGTTCCAGAATATTCTTGCTAATTTTTTTTTGAAGAACTGGCCAAATATTTCAGTTATTAACCAGAAATATATCAGGCTTCAGGGAAACCTACCAATAATTCTTATATTATTGGAAGAAAATCTGATGAGTTAATCAGTATTACCACTTGAAAAAGTAAAAGGGATTTTTTTTTTTATTTTTTTTTTTTCCTTCTCTTACATTCTGCTCTAAAAATCCCAGGAAGACTTTCTGCTGAAAACTCTGTTGCAAAATGGTGTTCATTTGTTCTTTTCTCTTTGGAAGGAATTAATCTAGAAGAGTTAAGAGTTCAATAATATGAAATATCAAGGAATTGAAACTTGGAAGGTGGCTACTACTCCTTAAGATTAAAAATATGCATTGAGAACTAATAGCAAATGTTCCACAGTATGGTGCAAAACCCCCCAGGTAGTTCCACCCTCTAGTCACCTTTCTTCATTAAGTATTCTTTGTTGGTGTTTGCACAGCAGAATGATCCTGGCGCTGTGCAGCCAACAAAGGAGTGAATGACAGCTCCTCAATGATTTTCAGTTAATCAGTCTAATTACCTTTCACTCCATTGCAGTAGCAACATCAAGCTTGTGAAGGAAAACTCTCCAAGCAATATCCAGGTGTCTCCTATTGTGTTTTGCATTCTTCATGCAGGCTCTGTGCAACAGTTCATTTTAACGTTTACTTCATCCCATTGAAGTAACTCTTGAATGGATGGAGGTGGGTACTGAAGAGCTTCCCTGAACTGCAGTCTAGTAGTGAGGATAGAATTAAAACCTTTGCTTTACAAGTCATGAACTTCGGTGGGTCAATACAGGATTAGAGAATCATAGAACATCTCGAGTTGGAAGGGACTCGTAAGGATTATGAGTCCAAGTCCCTGCTTCTCACTGCTGTCTTGTCCTCATGTCCCCTTATCCTCACAGAGAGGGAGTCTTTGGACAATGAGGCAGTCTGGCACTGGCCTGCCACATTTTAAATTCAACCACCACTAATTTAAGCTCATATCTTTACATTAGACTTCGCCAGAGGTGATGAGTGAGGGTTTTCAGAGTCCATGCTGTCTGTTCGGGGCTTGGTGGCGTTTCGTTTTTATGGCCACACAGTGAAGCCTCACACGGCAGCCATTGGTTAATATGTCTGTAGATGTATTATCCATGTTTTATCTTTTTTCATATAACTCTACAACCTAAATTAGTATCTCCTGGTTCAGAGACAGCTCATAAAATTTTATTTCATCCTTTTTCCTTCTGTGGCCCTCACTGTTCTTTCACGATTCTGGCAGGTGTTTGTGTATTGCTCCCTTAAATCTGTCATCTTCTGTCATTTTAATTTTGCTGCAATTCATTAAGTGAAAGCATGTAGAAGGGAAGTAAATTTTTTGATAATGATGCAAACCATCGGAGGCTGAAAGCTGGTCACAGTAAACACAATTGCATAGTTTGTGATATTCAGACAAAAGTTAAAATATCAGTATATAACCTTGTAATGAGAGGTCCTTCTCTTTGTCATTACCTGGCCTTATCTGGATATTTATTTGTTTTTAGCACTTATTTTTGAAAATTGATTTTCTAGATGACTAAAAAAGCCTATGCCAGAAACCAAATGCTTTATTTTCTCCTGAGTGATGTATTAGATCCACATTTGTCCCCACTTGTGAAGTGTTTGTTTTTACCCATTTATTTTGATTCTCTTCTAAGCATGTTTTCACAGGCACATGAACAATTCAAATAACAATAATATGTGTAAAGCAAGTACACCAAGATACCTCAGGTGCTCTATTTAGATAGAATATGCATCTAAATTGATTCAGAAGTAATATGCACTTTGGCAAAGTGCCGTGGCTTTCAGAGTTATCTGTAGGAAGAATCAGCAGTGAAAAATAACCAAAGCTGGAGAAGACAAATACAGGTTGTCTTTTTGTGCATGCTGAATTTCAAAAAAACACTCCCTAATACATTATTTTATTGGAAATGCAGAATGATGTAAACCAGCATATTCTGTTAACCACCACCATTACTAATGCAGGCTCTTCATGTGATGCCTTCTGTCCTCTGTATTTGAGTCAGTGGTGGTCAGTTTATACATGTAGATGCAGGGAAGTCTATTTGGGAGTATCCCACCCAGCCTGCTGGTCGTGCATCACACTTTACTTTACACTTCTGCCCTCAACAATCCCATAATTTCCAATTAGAGACTAAGGATGGTGCCAGACCCACAGTCACCATGGGAGAACAGCTCTGCAGCAGCATTGCCCCTGTGCCTGACTGTTTATAAACTGATGTCTGGGACCCCATTCTTCCAAGAGTGTTCAACACCCTGTGGCATAGACAACTCTCTGCTTTTCTTCAGAGACGCCCAGATTCCCATTTCTTCTGCTTTTTAACTCCTTAGCTTCCTTGGGGTAGAAAATAAACCTCTGCTGAAACCTGGACGAATTGCCAAGTCTGCCGCTGTCTTAAAAGAGGGAGTGAGCTTTTGGGAACAATAAGGGACCTGAGAATAAAAGTCTGTCCTAGGAATAATGTTCATTTTAAGAGCTCCATACACAGGACAATATCATAACTTGCTCTGTCACGCACATTTGTGTATATTGTCTGTCATGTGTTATGCATCTTAAATGGCACAGAACGCTGTTGTTCCTCAAGGCACTCTTTAAAATGCTAACAATACTTTTAATTTAAAAGTTTTTGAGACAAAACATCATAATTTAAGAAGTATATTAAATGATAATTTTCTTAGCTTGGCGAGGCCTCTTAATTCAATATAAAATCATAAACACTACTTTTTTTCCAGTTTATATGTTTGTGTAACTCCGCAAAAAATCCTGGTAGATTTTTTTGAATGCTGTTGCTTCTGCCAAACATATGTGTCATAAACAGTTCAGAAGGAAAAAATGTCATTTTTTATTAATTGGCACAGCTCAGATGAAGGTAGAGAATGGGTGGCAGCATGAGGTGTGGCCCAACCATTCTAACAAAGCAACTTGTATTCCAATAATCTATATAAAAATGGATGGATCACATCTCTTACTACACAGTCAGTATTGCTGATGTTTTAAAATTCTACTTTAAAATTAAGTAGGGTATAATGTACTTCAGTCACTGATCAGCAGACAAAAATAAAGCTCCTTAATTTTTTGCCTTGAAAATGATTCATCTTACTTTCTTTTGAGTTCACTGTTACTGTATTTTACTCTGTGAACAGTGAGAGAAATGGTTACATGCTATGATTCCATAAAACTTCAGTGTTTACCGACAAGATATCTGTATCTTAGTGTTTCTCAATTGAGATTATTTCCTCTAATTTGTGATTTTTTACAATAGTTATCAGCTACAAAGTAATCATGTATTAACATGAAAACTAGGCTCTAATTTTTAAGAAATTTTAAAGGATTTAGGTTGTTCTTGTTTGCAGATATGTAATTCTGAAGAAATGACCTTAGAGGTCCTACTTACTGGTGTTTGTCGTTGAGTACCTGGTGACTAAGTGTATGTGGTGAAGCATTTTCTCCTCCCCTAAAGGTAAAGCCTGATAAAAAATGGAATGGAGTTCATTAAACTTCCATAAAGAATTGCTTCTCTTGAAAACAAGAGAAAATTGATGTGTCCTCAATACAAATTGCATCTTACATTTAGAGAAACAAGCTTAGTTTCAATCAGAGGTTTCACTCTAGTAATTTTTTTTTTGTTATTCAAGTTAGTGAAGAGTTCAAGGGTTGGCTTTTTTAGTAAATACCTTTGTTTGGCTTTAACAGAGGTCAGCTGTCTTGTCATTCTGGTTTCCAGACTTGTTTGTTGTTGATGCTGCTATGCATGTGTGACCTAAGAGACACCATTCCATTTCTGGAAATACTGAAGAAATCAATTCCTCACATGCAGAGCATTTAATGCATCGCAAGTTCCAGATTTGGCAGCAGAACTTTTGTTATTTATAATGAAAATGAGTTTTATATTTTGCAACTTTTACTAGAAAGTTTTTTCGGTTATCAAGTGCCTGTGTGCACATACAGAAGGACACAGATATTCCCTATTCTGTGTTTTATTGGCCAGACTCTGCTCCTTTGACCCTTTTAACCCTGAAAAAGTGGCACTGTGTGAGAAGCTGGATACTCTGTCCTGCTCTGAAGCGTGAATGTACATTCAAGAACTCATTTTTAGCACAACTGAATAATATGCCTTTTTTATAGCATTCAGCTCGCATTCATTAAGTCATTTGTTTCTGTGTTAAGGCTGGCACCAGGCATTAGTGATAAAAGCAATGTGAAGGTGAGAAATCAAAGAAACATAGGTGTATGTAGCTAAAGCAGCAGCTTTGTTCTCTGAAAAAATGATGTGACTTAGTAATAGCAGATTTATCGTGTCTGCTTAGTAAAACAAAGTGACTCCTGGGTGAAAAGTCTTCTAATGGAAATGAATGCTGTTTGCTCTTGAGGGCTCTTTGGTCTTCATTGTGGGGCTAAACTGCTTGTTGAAGTATCCAGGATGGCTGAGCACCTTGTGAGTGCATTCCTGCTCCTGGGGGGAGGAGAGGGAGAAGGAAACAGGAGCTTACTTAATAGGAATGTTTACTTCATTTTCTCAGCAGTGCTTTCCTGTGGAAGAAAGTGTTGGAGGTTGAGCTCTTCAGACCTTGACAGGTTATATATCCCCTCAGCTCCCATTTAATTAACGGAAAAGAATTCTTAACAATATTTTGGTTTGAGAACCTTCACAAGAAGAGGTGTCGGAAGCCAAGCCTATTATCCACCTTATCTCCTCTCTAATCTTTTTTCTCCTCTGCCCATCAAGCACAGATTCAGTGCCTCATCATTCCCTTTGGTGCATCCTTCTGACCCACAGGGTCTGCTTCCATCGTGATCTGGGTCAATCAGTCATGGATGGATTGCTGACTGCGCTGCAGGAGGTTAAAAATGTTTCCCAGGGTTCAGTGGTAGGATGAGAGAGAGGAGGCAGGGGAAGTCTAAGGTAACATACATTAGTGCAGAATTTCACTCAAAGGGGTGTTTTAATTTAAATACTTCTATTAAGAGTTTAATAGAGTTGTAGCTTCCATCCCCACTGTGCTGACACGTAACTATTTTTCTCCCCCTGTCTCTTCACAGAGACGCTGTTTACACTCATTTCTTTTCATGTCTTTTTCCTTGGGTTAATAGAGGTATACTTGAGTTCCTGTATGTCTCTTGTAAGAGTTAAAATCATAATAGGAAGTATTTTTGTTTTCAAAAACAAGCGTGTGGAAGAGTGATGCTTAAAAATTAAAGAGAAATGTGAAGTCTTCAAGGACAACTCTGTGAGATGAAGCAGTATGCAAAGTTGTGTGTACCAAAAGGAATAGAATGAAAATAGTAAAGACAAAGGTAAAGAGTAAACATTCCTTATACCTCCTTGAAGATAGAGTCAGTTATCTCTCATTGAAAATAAGCTTGAAATTAAATTGAGCTTTGCTGTAGAGGAGATAGCTGAAATGATAGGTACTGCAGGAAACACGACTTGGAGGTAACAGTGAGATAGTATGAAAATGTAGAGGAAAATGTTGACAGAGACAAATAAATTATAGGAAAGAAGTAGAAAAGACCTAGTAAAGAAGCCTGCCAAAATGTCACAGAAACACTTATAGCATTACTGTAAGCGGGTTAAAAGATTTCTGCAAATTAATATTTCCTGATACGTTCATGTTTTCTCAAGACCAAATCTGAGAGTCCTGTTTTGTTGAGAAAAAAGAGTTTTTCGCAGGCTTCCTGCAAATAGCAATGACTTCTGTATCAAAGAAATAGTGACTGGATCCTTAGCTTCCCCTCCAAGCATCAGCTGTCTGGAAGATGCCAAGCATTCACTGGCAGTCTGGCTCAGATGGATAAGCAAGTTCCTAAACACTTGTGCATTCAGTTACTGTTTTCAAAGTTTATTTTAGCTGTTGGATAATGTCATACACGAACATGCTTATACATAACACCCATAAAATATCCTTAAAAAGCAGTTGTGTGTGAGAGATGAAGTTTGGTCCTGTTCCTGTAACCATTCTGAAGCAAGCATGGAAATCAGCTTCCAAGTGCCTTCCTTAGTGTATCTAGCCAAATTCTGAACAATTTTAAGGAATAACATGCCGACATGGGGCACTTAAAGTCATTTGCTTTGTGTCTCTGTAATGTTTAAATATGATCAGGTAGATTATAGAATGGAGTTTGTCAGTCTTCTGCCTTGTTTGACACGTCAAATATATATCCTTAAAGAGAATATGTTTATGATATGTTTGGTTAGTGTTCATACTTCTAAACCAGTAGTGTCCCTGGCGTGTTGAGAAATAGGAATTACAGACCAAAGCCCTCTTCTGCCACCAGAAGGGAAATGAGAGTTGCTCATTTTGAAGCAGAGGAACAGTGGGGCAAACGGTTACATAGACTTGGGTCTTTTAAGCAGACTTAACATAGAGTCTGTGCAGAAGGAGCTGTGCATGCAGTTGTGAAGAAAATAGGGGGTTTTTTTAAAGATCTACAAGTGATGTTGAAAGACCAGATTTCCTGCAGGTAGCCTGTGGTTGTAGGCACTGCCTACTGTTCTTCCACCTAAAACTTGCCTCTTTTTTTTTCTTTTTTTTTTTCCTTTTTATAACTGCCTGCAGTATTTTTTACGTCTTTACTCATATTTTCTTGTTTTTGACAATAGTATTTTGACTTATAAAGAAGTTACGTGTGTATCATGTGAATGGCCATATGCATGTGAACAAAAATACCAATAACTCTTGAAACCCCTGTGCAAAAGCCAAGCCCATGCATTTAGCACTATAGCTCAGCTCCAGCTGGCTAAAATGTCTGTATTTATGTGAATTTATACTGCGTGTTAGAGTTCCTATTTCCCAGCTTTATGTTGCATCTTTAATTAGTCCTGGCTCTCTTCAATTCATAAATTAAAGACTGTCTTTTCTTCTGTAGACAGGAGCACTAGTTACAAATTTCAGTAGCTGAATCCTGTTGCACTGTAAATCAACTTTAGGCAAATAGATTTTCAATAACTGACTGACCAAATCAGCCTATTTTGCTTCACTGTATTGTTTCACACACTGGCAACATCATTAAATTGGAATTAGCTGGTAGCCTTGAAACTCCTACTGCTTAATTTGTGAATGTGACTTTCCTGTGGTATACTTTAACACAGCCTGGACAGGGTTTTTTATTCTTTATTCTTGGTAGATGTATTAATTTGCTGCCTTTTCTATATGGAGCCCCATGCCATGTTTGCCTTACCTTTCATTATGACTGTAGTTCTACAAAGTGGCCGAAGGGTAAGATCTTGTCCTCTCCACCAGGTTTTCAGTGATCTCCATGGCATTCTGTGTATGATAAGGATGTGTCTCACTCCTTTTACATAATCAGACCTGAAGTTCACCCTTGGAAAATACTCTGGGCATTGCAAGAGCATTTCCGTCTTCTCGAGGACAGATCAGAGGCTGCCTTTGAAGCTGATATATAAGGAGCTCTGTAGGCCCCCTACAGAATGGTGCAGTCTGGTATCTTATGTGCTGTGATCCATGCAGGGGGAAAGCATTATCTGTTCCTCAATCTGAACTGCTGCATAAAATAGCAAGAATTTCAGGGGTTTAAAAATCTCTGTCTGCAGTGGGTGTATATATATGTGTTTATGTTTATATATATACACACAGGCAGAAATGTAAGAAATTGAGTTTGTGATGTCCTCAGGTATTTGGAGTTCATGTTATATTTACAGACTCTTGCATTTTATATGCAAATGACTTATTATACTTTAGAAAATGAATATATTTATTTGCTTAATTTCTTACCTTATTTAAATCTTAGGAAATGTCACCTGCCATTCAATCTACACGCCAGTTATAACAAAACAATAAACATTACAAAGAGGTGAAGCATTAAATTTCTCCTAATCACAAGACAGATATGACAAGTCTCAGTTTATGCACACAGACATAGCTGAGTGTGCTGAAAATATGGAGATATTTTGCTCCCTTCACAAAATTCATTAGAATAAAGCTTTTGGTTTTAAATCTGTAATGGAAAATGTTTTTTTCCTGTGTCATGGAAAACAAACACAGGGTTCTATAAATTTTCTGGTGAGAGTGTGAACTAGATTTGAGGTTTTTTATAGATAAAGCAAAATATAAGTGAAGTATTGAATATCTGGCAAGTTGGGGAGGGGATTGTTGGTTTTGGGTTTTTTTAAGTGGATGCTTCGCCGTGGGCTTTTAGAAATGTGGTGTCTGAAGTTTGATGTCCATTAAGAAGAAATAAATTCCTTCATGCCTTTATTACATAGAAAACTATAATGCTGTATCCTTATGTCTTTCCTGGGGTATCCAGTGGTAGTCTGTCAGTTCTATTACTGCAAGAAGGCTTATCCCAGCAGTCATTAGCTATCCCTCCTGCTTTGCTGTAGAATTCTGTTTAAAACTGGTTGAATTCAGAATCTTCTCTGTGAGAAAACTGTATTTTTAAGTGGCAGTCCACTATTTAGAGCTTAAAGAGCTAGATTCAGTTTACCATACCGGTTTGAGACAGGGCAGATGAACTACTCTATTCCAAAACTTTGGTTACTATGGCATAGATGATTGCAGGCTTTCTAGGAATTTTGTGAAACATAATGACTTTTAATGTTTTCAAATTAGTTTGCGTTCTTCTAATGCAAGTGATATACCATTTTCTAGTGTGATAGTAGTATTATTGTTATTATTCCACTTGAGGCTTGCAAATAGATGCTTGTGGTGTTAGGCCTCACTGCAATCTTCTCTTCAAGGCATTTGCTTCTTCAGATGTTTCCTGAGACTGGTAAAACCCAACATGAGTTAACATTTAAGCTTCATACATGCATATATAGATTTCTAACCACATATAAAATATAGCTGCTGTCTCAAACATTCTCAGGTTTTTTGTGAAAGGGATTCTGGGTTTGAGTGCTTTGTGCATTATTTTCTTTCTGGAACAACTTACTTATATGACTGATAATACGAGAAGTTAAAATGACCTTGAGTAGAAAAAATGTAATGTTTTCTTAGTTAAATATGCATTTGAAAAAGTTTATTTCAAAAACTCCTCCATATGAAAGTAATGTCTACCTAGATTAATAGTTTTATTATTAATGGCTTTGGACTATATTATATCATTTAATTGGTGTTTATAAATAGCTTCCTTCCCTGTGGTTATGAAATATAACATTTACCAAACTTCTTCTTTGATGGAATTTACATATGGCACATCATGATGATTAAAAGCCAGCCGTCTTTTCACAGCATGGCAAGAAATAGGATTTGATTTATCTTCGTTGCTTGCCTACCACTTGCTGTGACTGTACTTTTGAAATTTTAATATTCTCATTTCTCAAAAGGAGCTTGTTATGTAAAGTATTATGTAAATATCTTTTATGCTTTGTTTTTGCCTTTCTATGTAAAAAAAGTAAAAATTTTAATGTGATGAGCAAACAAAGCATGAAGGTGGGAATGAAAAGTCTCAGCCAAAGATATTTTGTGTCGAAAGAGGCGGATTTATTTATACTTTGAAATCTGAAATAATTCAAGCACAGTGTAATGTGAATAGTGTGTTTTGAATCCCTTTCATATGAACTGTTGGTCAGTAATCAGTGGAAATGTGTCACTTTTAGATTCCCAATCCTTTTGTAGATTAGTACAGGTAGAGTGTGGTTTTTCAAGACAAACAAGAGAGCACAAACCTGTTGTGTGTGGGCAGACAGATCCCTTTTCCTGCCCTTCTTCCCCATGCTCCCCTCCCACAAATGACTCCCCAGCAGCAAATATGTGACAAGGCCCAGAGCTCAGGCTGGTCAGGCAGTGATGGGATAATCTTTATGGGATGGAGATGCAGCAGCTCCATCTGCATCTGCTACAGCAAAGCACATTTCAAAGAGTAGGGATTGTGAATTCCTGTTGCATCTGCTCAGATTTTAACACTCTCCCTTTCAATGCTGGCCTTCCCAACACAAGAGATTTGATCAAGGTGTTCTTCAAAATTCAGTGCCATGCTGGGAAAGTCTAGTATAAACCTGTTGTCTGTCACCTCCTAATTCCTTTTAAGCAATTAAGCACCTGCTGATTTGCTGAGGTTACACCAGGATTTTTACTTTGATTTTTTCCCCATATTTTAGCTCAGTTCTTTTTTTCTGTTGTTCGGTTCAGCAAGGGAGCTAAAACGACTTTGACTCTCCTCCTTTCCCCTTCTTGTGAGGCAGCCTGTGCCTACTAAACATCTGTTCCTTAGAAAAATTAAAATAAGGATAAATTAAATGTACTCAGTGCTATGGTTTAGAAAACTGAATACAGAGCTATGTATCCAATTCAAATAGAATGTTGTCTAAAACTGCACACAAAAGGGAGAATTAACCAACGCCTGTACGAAAGGTTTGAAACAGGAGGTGCACAGTGGGTGGTTCATATCAAATGCAACCCACAGATAGATTGGGATAATTTTTTTTNAAGCGACCCACAGATAGGTTGGGGTTATTTTTTTTTTTTTTTTTTTTTTCCCCTTCAGTTGGGTGGTTTGTTTTCTGGGGGATTTTTTGGGGGTTTTTTTGATGGGTTTTTTTTGTTTGTTTTGGTTTTTTTGTTTGTTTGTTTGTTTTTTGGTTTTTTGTTTTTGTTTTTTATTGTTTTGGTGTTGGTTGGTTGGTGGGTTTTTTTGGTTTTTTGGTTTGTTTTTTGGGTTTTTTTTTACAGAACCTCCTAAAAAACTTACAAGGCATTTAATGTGCCGAGGAAGAAGGAATAAGCATATCAAGGGCAAATGAGATATATATATTTATAACTCTGACAGTTTGAACTGGTGAATGTGAAGAAATACTGTACAAAACAGTCCTACTCTGATACACCATTAGAAAATAAGAGGAAGCAATCATTTCCCTCTCCTGATTTTTAGTAGAATATTTCATATACTTATCAGTTTTCTTTGCCAGTTTTTAGAAATTAGTATGTCAGAATGACTAATTATCAGTTCTAAAAATAACAGATAAAATCATCCCAGAAGTGGAGCCCTGCTGGGGCTGTAAAGCTGGTTAAGATGGGGTTTGTCTTGGAATGTTCTCAGGCCCTGCCCCATGAGATGTTGTACGTCCTTAAATCCTGTTGGATCTGAATGGTAAAAAGGATTAAATGTTCTGCAAGGCAGAGTAAATGACTTCCTGTCTCAGGAAGAATAAACATATAAAACTAGTGCAAAATGTATTTTTCTTGGTCTGTGCATTGTTATAAATGTTATTTGTTGTGATAAACAATATATACAAATGGACTGTAACCACATTACCTCAACTGAAACTTGTTTGCTAGCTATAGAAGAAAAAAAAAGAGAGAGGATTAGGTAGGACTCCTTGGGATTTAGTTTATAAACTGTAAACTGTAGCAAATCTCCATTTAAATAATTCTTGAAGAAAGCATGACACTCAAGAATTTCAAATTCAGAAGTTTCTCACTTGCTAGCTGGGTCTGCAGTAGTAAACTCATGCTGTCTCCAAAAAAATAAAAATATTATGCAACAGGCTGCTCTGTCTTGAATACAAAGGGCTTCCAATCTCTAAATGGCGATTTCAGACACTTTGGATACTTTTTTTCTTCTATATCTTTTCAATTACATAATGGTATAAAAGACTGTAATTAAGCAAGAACATATGAGCTGAACTATTTACTAATTAAGCTAGTAAATAGATTGTCATTTATTGTCTTTAACACACTTTCAAATCACAGTGAAGACTTCAAAGGTGTTGGTTGTGCAATGGTAAATTATAAGATAGGTGTCATTTGAATAATTTTCTGTGTCCAAAGGATATGCTATAATGGAAATAAAACAGTATAAATGACCTATGGTTGATCTTTTGTGGCCTTTAAAGAGTATTGTAACAACTTAAAATAGCCTTTCTTTTGTCTCTGTTGTAGTTTTATAAGATGACTGTTAGGATGCTGAACTGGAAAACATTCAATTTCTGTGCAAGTATTTCAAAAGTTGTTATATAATCCTACCATTTAAGCTGGGATAAATATCTTTTTATTCCAATCATACATTCATTTTTTTGTTGAAACATGAAAATGAGCTTATCTTTGTCTTGCAGAACAGAATAATTTGTATTTACCATTACTGAGGAATGCTGTAATTATACTTGTGCAGATTAAGACACTGATGAAAAATGAAGGGGCCTTTTCATTGCACATGCCAGGTAGGGCATAGACTGCTCACGGTGTTCTGCTCCTGATCTCAGACATGCCCTGTTCCAATTGAGGATTTCTTCTTTCTACAGAAGAAAAAATAGGTGCTGCAGCCTGTCTGATAATTCTGTGCTTTGTACATGGGAAACAATGCAATGTGTATGCGGTCTCACAGTGGCAGGAATAGCAACAAACAGATGGCTTTAGTTTACCCCTGCAGTGGCTACCCCACGAGCAGAAGTGAGTTATATTTTGCATTGTTTTCATAACTCTGTTTCACTGCACTCATTCAAGATGTGAGTGGGCTCAGAATAGCAGTAGCAAAAAGTATATAAACAAAGCTAAAAGAAACCCAAACAAAGAACAACACCCCAAACCTATTATTTCTAGTTTTGGATTGTTAAATGATTGTAAAGATGTGGACAGTGTTTCTCAGGCCATCTGTAGAGTGCTATTAAAAGAAGAGTATTGCCTGGCTTAGTCATGGTCTGGATTCATGGTAGCCATCAGCTGTGCTGACGCTTGAATGTATCCCTCGGGTGTGACAAAGTGTTTTTATTTTCCATTGCTTTGCTTTGAGATTGAAGCATTGAGCGTTCTGACCTTACAGAGACTTGGTTCAATCTGAGATGTTTAGCTAAAATGAAAATGGTTTATCTATGGCTCAGCCTCAAGGCAAATGCATGCTGAAGAGAGCTTAGGGTTGTTTAAAAGGTAGAGGGAGGAGGAGGAAATAGAGTCACCCTGCTTTTGGAAGCATGTGAGACACAGGTAGAGTGTCTAGCAGTCGATCTGTCTAAATCAGGATTATCTCTGGCAATTTCTTGTAAGAGTTTTGCATCACAGTCTCAATAATCAAATGTATAAAATGGTGACACACATTCCTACACTTTCTGCTGTGCTCTGATGGGATGTTTGCCATCCCCTTTCTCTCTGGGGCTGTGATAGGTCCAGGCAGGAATGGAGGGAAGAGTGGGTTGCAGTGAGTCACCAGCGTTCTATGCCCTTTACTAGCACAAGTATATTATAAATGTTTTATTTCCCCCTCTCTCCAGAGTTCATTTGAGGCTGATTTAACATCTTGTTGTATAACATGCTGTACACCTTACCCCTTTTTCCACTGCTTTACATTCCTGCATTATATTCTAGATGATGTTTTACAGACATTGTATTCTTGTTCCTTTTTGCTCTTATGAACCAGATCCCAAGTTTGCATCCATTAGTGACCAGTAATTGATTACCAAATATTTTTTTCTACAGCCCTGGGTGTCCTGTCTGTACTTTGTAAGCCTCTGCTCTCATTTCATGACTTCACTCTTCTCTCTGCATTTTTATGCTAGATTCATAAATAGCTTGCTGGATGAGGACTAACAACTAGCTGCTATTTTGCATTAATGCTAAAAATATTTCAAGATATCAATAACAGGGGAGTTCACACCGTTGTACAAAGCTAAACCAAATCAAGTGGGAGTCACCTGATAATTAGAGAGTTGCTGTCACAGTTTATTATGCTAAAATAATGCTCTAAGTGAGCCTAAAACAAGCCTAGACAAAAGCTGTTATATACCTGTCTTGAGGCCTTGCAGAGTCACCCAGCAGTGGTGACAACTCTACTGGGTTAGAGAACTGCACAGCAGCATCGTGACTTGAAGCCAATGTTGCCATTCAGTACTACTATTTACATTATTTCATCATGAAATCGCATCATTACATTTTTTTTTTCTTCTTCTCTCTTTCTAATTTTTGGGATTGCATTTCTACATCTGGAACGCCACTTGTATCAGGATTGTTCCCATCGTATTCTGAAAACACTAGATAGCAAGTCAACCTAGGAATATGTCTGTTGTGCCTTAAATATTTTGGGAGTTGGTTTGGTTTTGTTTTACTTCAAATTGGTAGATTACCAGCTAAATCAAGGTAGTAATACCTTGAAAAGGTCGTCCCTTCATGCAGCCTCAAAGAAATAATAGCTGGAGGTAGCCTTCACAGGTTTTTTCAGTTGCCTCAAGCTGATTGTCAATTGGGCTACAGCCCTTCTCCTTTCCCTCCCAAACAGGCCAAAAACTCCCTCTGTGGAAATTCTCTTAACATGCTTGTCAAAAAATACCCAGACAAAAATCCTAACCCCAGCTTTCACTAACACAGAGTTTAAGTTGCCTCATTACATCACATACCTTTTCAGGGCATGTAGTTTGATAAAACTCAACTTGAGAAAGAAATAAAATGAGAAAGGTGAAAGGTCCTCACAACTTTCATCCTGTGCCTCTTGAAGTTAACAGGAAGTACCTGTGAGCAATCCAGCCTCACCTGTGTGAGGCATTCCAGGGGGGGATTGCAACAGCTTGGCAAAGCAGGATGTGATAGGAAACACCTGAGAGGACGGTGCCCCAGCGCTTCTATTGGTCACTACAAAAAGGTGTGTGCCCCTAGGAGTCACTCATTAGCTCCCTTTCAGAGCTGCTTTGTGTGTGTTGGGCCAAGGGCTGAGCCTGTTGTCAACTTAAGAGCTTTCTAGCAATTGATCTGTGTGTTCTGGAGTTTTAATGCTTGGTAAGTGAAATTATAGATTTACATAGATTATTTGTGTACGGGTAAGGAAGATGTAGAATGGGAAAAATACTTGGAAAAATTATTTTCTGTGGAGTGGGCTGGAAATGAAGGATGACTGAGGGAGGAGCTGTAACACAGAGGAGTATTAAAAGAGAGGAATATTAAAATAGTCCTTAAGAAAAAGCAATAATGTTAGAATTGAACTTTATGGTTTACTTTAGGTGCTGAATGATGATTTCTTGGTTATTTAGGAAATTGGTAAATGAGGAAAAAAAAGAGAGGTTTTTTTTTTTTTTTTAGATTAAAGTAAAGCTGTTACAACTTGTTGCTATGGAGTATTGTGGATGATCAAAATCTGTCTGTATTGGAAAAAAATATAAACCAGATAGATAATGAAAAAAAACCAACTCACCACGGGTTTCTTGACAGAAAAAACTGTCTTTAAATCTGGGGAATCCTTAGGCCTCAGACTGTGTGAAAGCTACTAAAAGCTATGCTATTCTTACAGTCCTCCCCTCTGTACCTGCTTGTTACTTGTTGGTATCAAAGACTGGCAGCTCTGTGTTCCTGTGGGGAAAAACTGAGGTGCAGCCAGATATTCTGAAAGGGGTCTGGGTATCTGTCCACCAAGGAGAGGGAAATGTAGACCTTAAGATTCCCCACTCTGTATTTTTTAGCTTTTATTTATCCTCTCTTCCAAGATTTATTCTTTATTCCTTAGCTCCTAGTCCCTCTCCATGAAAGATGTTCACCTATAGTCTTGTCTCTCATTTCAGCTTTCTGAGTGCCCTGCCTTTTTTGCCTGCCTGTGTCCAGATGTTAACTCATAACTGTATAAATGAGAGCTATATTGTTGCAAATAACCTAATGAAAATTATCTATGGTTTCTTTAAAAGAAACTCTGTGGACCCCTTACTTTAAGGGGAAAAAAAACCCGTAAAACATTCGTGAAGTAGGCCAGCATTCCTCCAAAACCAAGAAGTCTTTCATCAAGTCTTCCAGAGTATTTTCACTGGGGCTGAAATCTGTACAAGCAGATTTTCAATCTTTGGCACCTGTTGCAAGATTTATGAAGTAGGTTTCCATTTCATTTTAGAAATGACTGCCAAAGGTAAGGCTTGGGTAGAAAAATTTTTTTTTCTGAAGTAAGCTGGGACGCATCAGTGCGTGTGGGTGAAGCAATTTATACTATTAAACTTTCATGCAACAGTATTGAAAGCAGAAGTATTTTGAGGCACACATTTTATTTTTTATTCTGCCATGGGCCTCCTTCTTTTGGTAATTAGCTGAATCTATCTACTGCAATCAATGAACTTGTTAAAGAATAATTATCCACATCTGTGTTAATGTACTCTGAGTTGCTTGTGTGTTTGTTATAGGTGCCACAGTATTGATGTTCCTACTGTATTAAACATAGGAAAACTATAAGCATGAACTAGCCTTTATTAATAGACAGTGTTTTAACCGTACTGGACTGGGATTCTGCTGACATCAGGAGAGCAGAAAAATCCTCCAATACAGTGAAGAACTAACAAGGCATCATTTCTGTGTATTTTGGTGCTGACAGTTATTGTTTAGACAATTATTATTAGAGAAGTATGTTATATACTGTAGGAGTTAACTTGTCAGTTGCATGTACAGCATATTACCTTTGCTTATTACTTATACCAAAAATAGAGAAAGGAGGAGTGGTAAATGTCAAGTTAGGAGGTTTTTTTGCAAATATAAATTGGTTTATATTTGGAGGTGTATGCAGAGATTTTGTGTGTTCAGCTTAGGCACCGAGCTACTCTTCTTAACCCACTTCTGCAGATGATGTATGTGAACTATCAATTCACTATGATTGGCTCTAAGTGAAAATACTAGTACACCAAATAAAAGGCCCAATTTTCTAAACAATGAACTTTTTTTTGTCTCCTCTTGCTGGCTGTTGTTCACAGCATGCACAGATAGGCATGGCTGCCTGTACTGACAAGGCCTGCTTGCAGAGGCTGTGTGGAAAAAGTGAAAGGAAGGGCTCTACTACCTCTATGGTTTTGCAAAGTGGTTCTTCAGTCTTTGGACTTCATGCAAAGCTTGTAAAAAACTGTATTTTGAAATGTCATAGCTGTTGAAAAGTTTGTATCAAGCTTGACAAGTAACTGAGTCTTTTGTTTGTGAAATGAGGTGTTAATTAAAATTGCTGTTTTAAGGTATATGTAAATAGAGGAAAGCACCTTTTCAAAATCAAGAATATGAACTAATCTCATAGTATATACTTGATTACCAATCTTACAAGTCTGGACCTAGAGTTGAAGCTGAGCAGAAATTGCTTGTGTTACCCTGTGATATTTGTTTCCTATTTCAGAGATCTTGAGGCTTGCGGAGTCTGTTCTCTCACGCTAAGTGGGACAGGCTGTCAGGCCATTAAAAGCAGTTGCTTTGTGTAGCTGTTATTTTGTTTTGGGTTTTGGGCTTGTTTGTTTTATTTTGTGCTCAATTTTTGTAAAGATAGAGCTCTAAAGAGCTCCTGTGATGTGCAGGGCAAAGTCACTGGAGGTGCTAAGTGTGTCTTTATTGGTTATGATAGTTGAGCATAGTCTTTAATGATGGGGTTAGTGTGTTTTCCTGCTTTTTTCTTGTAGCTCACACTTAGATTTAAATGACTTTTTTTTTTTTTT
>VZTE01000365.1:493914-512592 GCA_013397775.1 Eulacestoma nigropectus | reverse complement strand
TCCTATCAAATTTATGGCTTAGTGTTTGGTTGTTGTTTTTTTTTTTTGTTTTTTTTTTTTTTTATTCTCAGTCAAAATTTGCGCCAGAAAGCCTTTTACATTGTAAACCTTTACACATTTAGTGTTTGTGCCGTATAAGTAATGTGTGGGTGGTTTTGCATTTAACATATTCTATCGAAAAATTGTTTTGAACGAAGGAATTCAGATATTCCTGGGGTGAACACTGCCTAGAAAGACACTTCAAAGAAGGGCTGGAGTTTCAGGCCCTGTGCCTGCAAAACATGTCAGTACAGTAGGCATTTGTACATTTATAATGTCTGTGTTTTCAGGATGGGTTATTTTAGTTGATTTTTTTAACGTGCTGATGCCAAAATATTATTTTGACACTCATGATGTTAGGCAGCAGAGGTGAGTTTTCTGCGCATTGCAACAAAGGCCAATGGTGCCTCCCTTCTCTTGCTATCCTCCTGAGGTCTTCCCGTGCAGCAGTTCTGGGATAAGTACCTGACACACCCTAATACAGAAAGGGGATTAGGACATGCTTCTGATTATCTTTCTTGATAGCCTTGGAGTAACAATTAGTTTATCCCAAAAAAGTCCCTTTGTAGAACTGTAAACCAGCACTGATTTTATACTCAAACTAGATCCGATTTGCTTAGGAAAGGAAAGAGCAGCACTCCTGGAAGGAGAGTGGAGGGAAAGATGAAATGTGGTTTATCTGCAGCTTTCCTGTTTCAACTGACAAAATGCAAAGGCAGGGTAGGTCCAGATGGAGATCAAATGCCCATTCCCTGGTAGTATCCTATTCACTTGTCTAAAGAATTATTTTTGTTCTCTGGCAAAATACAAAGACTTGTATCAGAGTCCTGTTACTCATTATTTTTTCCTGAACTTCTTATTTGTACTAAATTCAGGATCTGCTTCTGGGAGAAAACAAATTTCAGGTTGTCTGTGTCAATCACCAGATGTCTCTTCAGTATTGGTCCATAGGATATCCTAAGTGGAATCCTCTTTTATCATTCCTGTTCAGCTTCTGCTTTTCTCCATCCTCAGTTAGCTTACTGTTAGTGTTCTTTGTAAACAAAGAAAGAGACTGAAGCTCTTATGAATTTGGAATCACTTAAAAAATGTAGGTACAGCAGAGGAAAAATTCTGAAAATTACAGAAGTGAATGTAGGTATTTTAAGATCTTGGGTGTAAGTTCTGTGGTGGTGACCTGAGAGAATGCTGGGTGTTCTGGGGATGGTTTAAGCTGTAACACTCTAATGTAGTTTTCATTATTGCCAAATAAGAATGGTTGTTTCTGTCCTTGACAACAGAATGTCAGCTATAAAATAAAAATAAACACTTTTAGGGAAAGCCTTCTATCTACCACACTTTACTACAGTTCAGAAGTTGAAATAATAGAGACTGAAAATGTGAAGAGTGATGCTGTATATACAGAACAAGTGGAGGGTTTGAGGTTTTGTCTTCCCTTGTTTGTGCAGTGCCAGTATGTTTCAGTATCTTGGAAAAGTTTCCTTTGAGAGCCTGAAAACAGAAGCACAAAGTACCTTCTGTGTGGCTTGTTAAAGTCCTGTGATTCTTACAGTGTCTTCCTGTGAGAAAGGATGAGTGTGTTCAGAGGAGTTGAGGAAAGATGCATCTTTTAACAACTGCAGAGCTCTTCAAATTAAAAAGAAAACACTGCAATAGTCTGCTGAAACCAAGTCCTAACTTTTTACTTCTGAAATGTAGATGTATTCAAACACTGCCAGAGTCTGGACAGAAGTTACTGGAAGAAAGAAGAAGCAGCTGTATGCCTACCTTCTGCTATTTCTGAAACTTTAGTTTGACACACACAGAATACCTTGAAACACAGCTGGTTGAAGGAGGCATCTTTGTCTTGGCAAGCTGTTCCCTATCAGTTAGTTATCAGTGAAACCCCTGCATTCTGCTGTAAGTAAACATGTTTCAGTGAAGTAACTCCTGCAGATGGGGGGAGTCTGAGGCAAATAACACAATTCTGTGAATTTCCGCGGCTGTTCATCTCCCAGGACGTTTAATGACAGCCTAATGGGAATATGAAGTACAAGGGAGTGAAATATTGCTCAGAGAAGATGGTCTTTACTGCAGACTGTACATAAACAAATTTTTGACACCTTGTGGAGGTGTTTCCATTTTGATCAGTCTGTTTTGTTGTCATTTGAAAGGTTCTTTGGAGCTGAGAGTTTATCTAGAGATTTTTTTTTTAAATTTTATTTTTTCAGTCATGCTTTACCAGGCAATCTGGAGGGGGAGCACTGTTTTTTCCCCAGACAGTTGTGAATCAGCAAATGTGACCTTGCAGCAGGAACAAATACTGTTAGTGGTAGAACCTCCCGTAAAGTTGTTCATATGTTTGGTATCTTTACTCTCAAGTACAGCGGCCAAACGGTGTATACACCATAAGGCTATTAGCTTGATTTGTCCTTCTGACTGGTTGTTGCAGGCTTTTGGTAAGAGTAGTGTTTAAGCCCTTGGTAAATTGAAGCAGTTAATGGGTAATGTTTCTGGATGTGGGTGTTAGGTGTTTGTATCAGGAAGGCAAATCTAAGAAAAGTCAACAATGTAGAGTGAAGTTATTAATTTTTTTGTATATGGAAAACTCATAGACTCTGAGAGAAATATTTAAACCTGCCCAGCCTCTAGATTTTCTTTCTTTCCATAGTAAGTATGAAAATGCAGATAATGAGACCTTCTTTATTTAGCCATGCTTTCCAAAGAGGCCAGATGAGCTCCATCACCGGGAGGCAGTGTTTGTAATTTCTGTCAAGATGTTGCCTGAAACCTGTGGAATTTTAAATGGTTCTTTGCTGGCTGAGGTGCTTCCTTCCTTTGCTTGACCTGATAGCAACAAAGGTCCAATGATGAGCTGGCAGTAACCATCTCCTCATTTATCATATGGAAAAGAAAAATGCAGGTTTGTTTTTAATGAAGGCATGGTTGTCAACTCTGCCGTGTCTCTTCTGTATTTGTCCATCTAATTGCAAATTTGTTTTTGCTTCAGACTGTTGTAAAACACGTCTTTGGTCTGAGGTTTATGTATGGTAAGATAGGAGAGAAGATACTAGTGAGTCTCTGGAGAACTTGCCTTTGAAAAATTTTTAACTAAATTTTATTTAATTCCTGGTTTATCTTCATATGCAAAACAAATTTTAAAAGCATGTCCATGGGATGTTTATTAAAAAATATAAATGAAAGTATCCAGATGATCAATGAAAAATCAGTTAGCATTGCTAATGCAAATATACATGAGAATGTAACTAATACCAGTTGCAGAGCATGGGGAAGAGTGATTCAGATTTGCTTTCTTATTCTCTTAAATACAATTGAGGCATTCAGTCTTATAATGCAGAGGTAGGATTTATTTTTTTATTTTATTTTTTTTCTTGACAATTGTTCACTCTTTCTTTCTTAGAGAGCTTGAAAAATTAATATTTGATCACTTGCACTATTACCTAGGGTCAGGTAGCTTGACTTTCTTGGTAACTTATTAGTGGAATGTGTGTTAGCAGTATACCAATTTCAGCACAGTTATTTTGGTGTCATGATTGGCATGGTTTGATTCAAGGCCACCTCAAGTACAGAAAGTCAGTTGTGAACTGCGAAGAATGAAAGTTTTTCGTTTGTTCGTTTTTGTTTTTTTTTTAAATATGAATAATTTCAGGAGCTTGTCATTGGGCAACGCCATTGTAATGGATCTTCCTGGAGGAAATGGGGAAAATTTTCTTAGGTTGTAACTGGCATAAATAGTTAAAAACAGTAATTCAGCTCAAGTTAGAGAGGCTGTAAGAATTTAAGAGAGTTGTCAGTTTCCTAAACACCCAAATGTATTTAATTAACTTTCTTTATGTTTTCATGTGTTTTGCTGCCTATTAGTACGAATGCTTTATAACTTCATAGCTTGTCCTGTGTTCTATTTAGCAATTAAATTGTGTTGAATGCATCATGGAAAAACTGACTGGACAGAAATAAAAAAAATCTTAATATAAGCAAAGGTGAATTAGTTTAATAACAAGATCCTTTTGGCTAATGTCTGAGATTAATTTGGGGAAATGGCTCTTCCTTTGGTGATCACCAAGTTCTGATTTCCATTTTTCCAGTGCTATGCACTTTAATAACTCCAATGTACGTACAGGACATATGTTTTAAGTGAGGAGGTGGAAATGGGAAAGCTTTTCTCTAGCACCGTGGAGGAAAGACCAAACTAAAAATATTGCACATTATTGCTGTGAAATCAAAGGCCATCTCTGCCTTATCAAGTGGCATTAGAGAAAGGGAGCAGTTGATTGGGAGAGCTGGTATTGAGGACCTGCTTTGTACCTTTTTGAAAGCTTTTGTTGTGTGGACTGGAGCATCTGTCAGAGGTTGGAGAGCACTGTAGGTGTTCATGGAGTATATCCAATTCAGTTTCATTTTAAAGCAGTTTGTTTGTGCTTCTCAGGGCTGCTGATAAAGGTGAACCAAAGCATTCTAAGTGGGAATGATCAGATTTGTCCTAAGTGCTGCTCATATAAACTAACACAGTTGCACAGGACTTAGCCAGAGACAGGCACATATGAAATTTGATTCTAATCAGCTTCTGTATTCAAATAACTAGCAACTTCTTGCAAACAGGTAAATATCTGAGCTTGAATCTCTGCCTGAGAAGGAAGTAGGTTGCCAGACAGAGCATTTTCTCAGCCTTTCTAGATGAACATACAACTTCTAGAAGAATTGTACTAATCTTTAATGCTTTCAGTGAGCAGTTAGCAGAGGAACCTTAGAACAAAGGATGTAAGCCTGACTTTGCCCAAGTCAGCTATGAACTATTGTTGACTTGAGAGTCTTGTTCTGCCCATTCCCCATCTGCTGTTGTTTCAACTGCCAGAAAACTGTCCTGGTGGCTGACTGGCCCTATTTCAGATGATCTGGGGGCTTTACTTTCACAGTCTTGATGGAATTAGGAAACCATTCCTCCTGTCTGCTAAAATCTAAGATTTATCCTTCCCCTTGCATTTCTAAACTTTAAATAATTTGAATGTACATGCCATTCTTTCTACCATTTTTCATTTTGAGCCCTGGCTTTCTTTTCTCTCTCCCCTCTTTCTCTGCCTCTCTGTTTAATATAATGAAATTTTTTTGCTGAGGGGAAAGTGTGCTGTGGTTTCAGGTTTGTTCCTTTGGGGTTTTTTGTTTGGGCTTTTTCTGTGGTTTATTCTGGTTTTTTACCCCTGAATAAGTATCACATCTCAAAGGCAGTGTAACTAGATAAAGCCAAAGTGCTGCCCCTGCACTCTCTGTCAGTTTACGTAGTGCAGGAGTAGATGGATTAGAGGGAAGGAGAGGCTTTTGGCTTCTTTGCCACTTCCTATGTTTTGCATCAAATTTTGGCTAGAGCAAGACTTGTGGAAGTAGAGAAAGTGTGGTAATGGAGAATCTGCTCCCAGTTTCCCCATCCCAGGGGCAGAAACTGAGCTCAGGTAGGATTGTTCCAAGTAATGTTTGACACAGGGGTCAGATGATGTAGGGGATATTCCTCAGGGCCTCAGTGTGATGGGAAATTGTTTCCTCTGATTAGTCCCTCCTGACTCAGTCACTGATGTGTGTATGACAGTTGCACTGGATCAAGTTTCTTTTTGAGAGGAGATAATTCTGGGAAAGTTTGAAATCAATCTTCTTTAGTGCATCACCCATATGTATTTAGGGAGAATGGGTTTCCTTCCAATTACATCTTCAAATACAAGAATTTTGTGTGAGGAAAGTGTAAAATTTGTATCTCTGAATGAATACAGAGTGCAGGCAGTTGTCAGCCTGAGCATGTTTCAGGGAGGCCTTATATTCACATTTTAGTTCTTCAGATTGAAGGAGCCTGCAAAAAGTCAGTCTCCCTGGGTGCTAATATTGAACAGTGGAGCCTACAAGCACACTGATCTCCAGAGATAACTTGAAATCTGGAGGGAATACACCCATGTTAGCAGCATGACAGTGCTAGCAGCATCTCTGTCATGAGAAAACTGAAACTTGCTGGATGTTTGTATCTGAAACACACCCCTAAGACATCAGAATGATTATTGTGTCAGAGCAAAGGCCTTTGCAGTACATGAAATCTGCTTTTACCATACAGGTAGAGGTATTTCAAGAAAGAGTAACTAATTCAAGCGGGGTAAAGTTTCATCTTCTCATTTAGTAGTGAGGATGGCAGTGGAAATGGATGTCCTCTAGAAGCAGACTCCCACGTAAAAGATGACCTTCTACGTATTCTGAAGTGTGAGCTGTTGTTGTGGTTTAAGATGCATTGTTGGTAATGTGGAGACTAAATGGAGAGTCAAAAAAGCCAAGCACTTAGATTGCATATTCTGACTTTTACAAGTTAAAGAATTTCCATGTCTTGCAAGAGAAAAGGTTTTATGGCCGAGGAGTTGTGCATGTCAGCATAAGGATTTCTGCCATAACATGCTCAACCTGCTTACTGCAGGATCCCTCGGGCCATGTCCATTTGCTTTTTTCTCTTTCAGAGTCCCTTTTGTTCTTTCTGTGTACGCTGGGAATCTCTTAGGTATTCCCAAGTTTAACTGAAGTTGTTCCCTCTGTGTGTCTCCAGGAGCACTTCCAGCATGTCTACTCAATTTTTCTCCCCAGGAACCTCTTCCCCTCCATCTCCTGCCCCTGTGATGGCCACTGTCACTCACCCATCTGAGCGCCGTGGTACCATGACAGTCCTTTTTTGCTTTTGATACCTGACTAAAGACTGGGAATTGTGCTGGCTTTAGCAGTGATTATGAGATGCCGCCACGCCCTGATAGCAGCTGGCTCTTTCCCGGGGGTTCCTGCTGCAGGGGATCGTGGCGGCTGATCCAGTTTGAGAATCAGATTCGCCATTCACATCCCCTTCTGCTGCCAGTTCGCTTCTGACAGTCGTGCTCCTCCAACTTTTCTGCAAGGCAGCTGTGAGCAAGAACTCTTTCAGTCACACAAGTGAAATTACTCAGGATCTATATAAAACCCGAGTGCATTATCAGGGATAGGTAAGCTAATGGAAGATGAGAATGTCTCTCAGTGAGTTCATTGTGCATTGAAAAGGAATGCTATTCAGTTTATTTCTTTTCATGTGTTTTAAACATCTGTGAAGGCATAATGCTGCTAGCAGGTAGTAAAGTGCTATCAATAGCCAAAATTCAGTTATTTAATCCCCTTTATGGAATTTGCCATAATTTAGTTTAGAACTGTTGTCTGGTTTCCAACAGTAACTGATTTGTTACGAGGTACCCATAAATGTGCATTTTTTTGTTAGTATATGAGCAAAATAAAAGCTCTTTAATATACTAAAACAGTTGCACATATTAGGCCCTTTTAAAATTATTAATTATTATTTTAAAAATGGTAGGAAAAACAAATTGAAGTACAGGCAGAAGGTGGTTTTTTTTTTGTACTGGTGTTCTGGCAGTATAGCAACATTGCAAGTCAAAGTATGGCTGGAGCAAAGTCAAATGTGAAAGTAATATCAGTTACAGTGCTATGGTGTAGAAACTGATGGTGTGTGTTTATGCTTCTTTTATCTTTGGTTAAAAGGGTCGTACACTATCCCTATAGCTGGGTCTTGAAAAGTTTTGAAATATATTTCAAAATCTTTGGAAAGGGAGTTCTTTGAATTTATATGAAAATGTTGTTATTTATTGTGACTGATACAGTGTTTTTTTCACTACCCAGATTATAACTTCAAGAGAGCTCTGCCATAAAACTTATTTTTCAGTGTTCTGTGTTTTAAAATTATTTTGTTTTCTGCTATTTGATTTAAAACAAGATGAAATCATCCATGACATTGCAATTAAATAATGAGACAGAGAAAGAATGAAGGCAAAATGAGGTAATCAACATGCATAAACAGTTAATCATGCAGGTGTCTTACAGGCACCGACATGGAGGATTTCTACTTTGGGTGGCTGTGGCTCATAAAGAAAGTTTGCAGTGTTGAATAGGTCTAGAATTGAGAGTGTTGGATTCAGGTGAGTTTCCCTGTGCAGTGCTTTTATCACAGCCAGCAACCATGTACCTCAAAGCCACTTGCTCCTCCCTCCCAGACAGTTCAGCTGTCCTGGTCATGCTCCCTTCCAGCTCCTTGTGCTCTCCCTCACTGGCAGAGCATGAGAAACTGAAAACTCCTTGACTTAGATTAAGCACGACTAACTAACAACTAAACCATCAGCGTATTATCAACATTATTCTTATTCTACATTCAAAATACAGCACTGTACCAGCTACTAGGATGAAAATTAACTCTCTCCCAGCTGAAACCAGGACACCCTACAGATGTTCCATGTGACTGCTAGACACTGGGACTCAGAGCACATCTGTAACTCAGATTCGAGAATAATGCCTAATTCCAGAAAGAGTTTTTGAAAATAAATTTGTGGAGTTTGTGAAGTCCTTAAATACATTGGTAGAACATGGTAGAAATGCTCACAAAGAAAATAATTATTTTTATGAACCAGATAATAGATACAGGTTTGTGTTTTCAGGCACAGGAAGCATAATGATGAAAGTAAGTTTGTAGTGATCTCTTTCACTGCAATATTCAGGAGTCCTGGTGGTGAAAGGTAATATTTCACTCTTCAGTTAGGAGTGGTATTCTAGTATACAAGAACTGGATTTCACAGGCTACCTCGAGTCTGGCATTTCTGCCTTTTTTGAATGTTTCGCTTAGCAACCATTTCTTTATATGGTTTTGTGGAGGCAATTTAATATTTATGTAATGATGGTGCCCATGGGCTTGATCACGATCAAAGACTTGTTGTCCTGACATGCATATAGGCACAGTTTCTTTGCTGTTAACTGTTTCTCAACTGGAACTTCTAATTCAGTGTCATCAAATTAAAGCTCCAGGGAAAATGTGTTACCTCACAGCTGTTTCTTAAGTTAACAAAACTGCATTATGACTTTCTATAGAGTAATATTTACATTCCGTGGAAGAGGCTTGGGATACACGAACTTCCCTGAAGGTGAAATAAAGGAGTTTTGAAAACGAAGGTTCCCCGTAAGAGCAAAGTTACTTTTTTTTGGCAGGGTTGTATAGGGATAATGATGATGAATATCTGTTTTTAATTCTTTCTTTCCTATAAAGTGTTTAACTGGGAGGTGATGGGCTGCAGGTTTTCAAGAAAATGGCAGTGTTTTTTTTTCTCTCTGCCCACTTGGTACAGCACAAGATCAATATAAAAAAAACACAGTACTGCAACTATAGGCAAAAAAGGTGTTTGAGCATTATCCACATTCAAAAGATAGAATTCTTAGCTTATTGGAAGCAATGTTTAGACCAAATCCCAGGCTAAAGGTCTCAGTACTGATTCTTAGATAATTTCTCTTCAGTGGTCAAAGAGGAGAAACAAGAAATCATACCAGGCTTTAAAGATTTAATTTATGAAGAAAGATTAGGAGGCTTACTTTGACTGAAAAAGAAGAATGTATTTTATGGGGATTTTAGTGAAATTTATGTATTTGGGAGGAAGGGTGGCTAATGTTAAATTAACTCTTTGTTCATGCAGAAAGAAAAAAGGGAGGAATCGAAAGAGAGTAGGAAAGGTTGAGAAAATGTTTGAGTGAAACATTTTTACGCATAGAGCAATAAATATATGGAAAAAAATAATGGAAAGTTTATTGAAGTGTAAAGCATTGATGGATTCTAAAGGTGTTTATTTTCTGAAGATAAGAAGATATGGAAGTGAAATAGTTGAATAGAAGTGAGGAAAGCATAAAGAAGATGCCAAGTTTAGTTGTAGGTTTTTTGGGTATTTCTCTTTTCTTGAAATTTAAGTGTTTGAGGTTAGGGAAATGTATTTTAAAGCAAATAATTCTGTTTTTCTCTTTCAAAACCTCTTTTAAAGATGAAAGCAAGATTTGATCCTCTCATGCATACTGTTCTTTGAACCTTACCTCTAAATCTTGGTAACCACCATAAAATATTATGACAAATTACGACACAAAATATAATGCAATACAATTTAAAGAAGATTTAAAATTAACTTATTGTGTTTAGTGACTTGCAAGTGATATGTGAATGAAGTCCAGTCAAAGTTTTCTGTATTGTAATAATATTTGTAGGTCCACTGCGCCGAGAAGTCCAAAATGCAAAGAAAAAAACCAACATAGAATGCTTAAAAATATACTGCAGTCAAAACTATAAGGAACATACTGAAGTAAATAGTGGTATTTATATGTGAAATATTAGCACTTGACAATAGTTTTCTTAATATGAGACACTTCAGTGTAAGATTTAAATCATTGGAGGCTTTCTTGCTTCTCTTTTCGTTTGTAGTAACACTGATTTAACAAGCTTGACTTGATACTTTTTTTTCCCACTTGGTAGACCAACAGAGTAATGTAGATCTCAGTTCATGGCATGATGTTTTTTTAGTCAGGACTGCTGTTTGTATGAAGTGACTGGAATGGGGTGTGTCTGGACAGCAGAGCATGTTTGAGGTCGGACCTTGTGAACAAACTCATTAAATTTTTGAAGCTGTTGCCTGATCTATGTCTTCCAAGGGCTTGTGTAATAAGGGTTTTTCTTCTTATGGTGAATGCCCAGATTACAATCTCATGGTTTCAGACTTTTGAAAGGTCCTTAAAATGTTTTTTCAGCTGTTCAGATGTACTGGAAATCACTACGTAGACCAGCACCTCCTAGCCATGATGTTAATTTTGGACCAGACTTTACCTTTCCTGCACATAGTGCTGAGGTAATCCATCATCACACTAAAGCAAGGGAAATTCAATCCATCACTGCTGGATTCTGATACCAGGCTGTAAGGGGGATGCAAGTCATCTTCCCAGTAGTAATCAAACAGCTGTGATACATGCCACTTTAAGCTTGTATCATCCCATAATAGATGGGTTTCTTCTACATGGGAGCCTGCTGCAAAATCTTCTGACAGATGCACTGTCTTGCAGAGGTTTCTTTTTGTAGAATTTAAGGCTGTGAACTAGTTATTGACAAATACTACATCATCAGTTCCAGCTGAAGACACAGACTAATAAGTAGAACATTGGCACTAATCCTTATTTAATCAGCCTTAAAATGGTAATTTCAAATTGATGAGGGCATAGGGAATAGATTTTATACTTTTAAAGTGCTTCTAAAAATACCAGGAATGTGTGTATACAACCCAAGGATGAAATTAAAGTGCATTCTGCATGTATGGTGAGTGAAGCATGCTACAGAAAGCTGAGGTCGGAGTCGTGCTGGCACCAAAGAATTTCTTGTTTTAAAAACAATGCACTCCCACTCCGAGTTTCACAGTGTCTGAGAGAGCACTCTTGGTTTATTTTTGTTCTGTGGCTTTTTGTTATCTACTCAAGCCCTTTCAGAAGCTGTTAAAGCATGCTAAATCATTAACAAACTTTAATATAAAAAGCCCAAAAACTGTAGCAAGCCAAAGCATCAGAACTCATTTAACTGAATTCAGTTATCTGTCTAATATAGCCTCAGTATTGACAATATTGACAGTATTGACAATATCGACAATAAAAAAAATATGACAGTTGTCTTTACTGTATATATAGAGAACCTGAGGCTGATAGCTAAACCTTTGTTTTTTACAATATAACACGCTGATTTCTATAATGCTTTTATTTGTTTAATAGTGGTACTGGCTATTATTATTAAATATGACCAATAATCTCTTTTGAAACTAAGTAGGGTAAGCCATGGAACCTGTATCAGGCATACAAGTGCTTTGCTTGGTTTTTGGAGTTGACTAACTTGACTGGTTTTTCAGATGTGAGATTTATCTAAGTACAGTTAATTAATCATTTAATGATGGGAAGTAGCTTTGTTGAAGCTGAGACCAGGAATGTTAACAGACGCCAAATAAAAGGTGCCCAAAAGCTATTTAAAGTATCATAGCTGGGTCATTGTATAGGCCTGAGCTATTTGAGTGTAAGTATTCACCTAACTGGAGCAGAAAAACTCTCACTCTGGGCTGTCTTGCTCTGGCAAGCACTGGGGTCAATTCATCCAGTGCTGAAGTCTGTGCCCCTTAAAGAAGACTGCTCTTGGCACTTGCATTCTTTAATCTAGGCTAGAATAGCTTGTTCCACTGCAGCACAGACTCATTCTGAGGCAAGGATGGAGAATGCAGTATCTAGAAATTACCTCAGTATTTTTATGTAGAGATAGTTATATGGATAACAAATCATACTACTAAGGACAATATTTTCCCTGTTCTGTGAGAAAATCTGACTAAATCAGTAGTAACTTTTGCAACCTTTATATTTAGCAGCAGCTCAAGACAAAGAATTAAGCCAAATAATTTGAAAAAGCAGTAAAAAATGTGGTTGTGTTAATGAACTGAACCCTCTGTTTTCCTTTCAGTTCTTGCTCCAAACCAGCAAGCAGAGTAAGAGCATGTTTATAAAGCTTCTGGTAGTTGGTACAGAAAATCTGCTAGAGATCATTCTGCACTCTTAAAATATATTTAAAGTGGATCTTTTTTCTTCACTGAAATAACCAGTAGATTTACTTGCATGGATTTTTATCTATTTGATAATCGCCACATCCAGCAGTTCTGGGGTCAGCTTACAGACACAATTACCAACAGAAGAAGAGGAAGTGCACCTGAACCTTATTTTCAAAAGATTGTACCAGGAATACTGGGAGATATAATAAGCCTAAAGCAATTGATGTGACACCTGGACTACTGAAGATAACCAAAGGAGATACAGAGAAATGGGTTATGCCCTTTGGTAGGTAGTAGAACTTTGAAACCGTATTATAAGCTTATGATGTGCTTTTCTCCCTTTCTCTTTCGAAAACACTTCAAACCTAACAAATACCCAATATGCACATAAAAAACCCACAAACTAGGCAGTTTTATTTTGAAAAACTCTTGAGATGTACTGGATGTGACCACCTTCTTTGGCGGTATCTTGTTGAGAGTAAAACCAGGTAAATGCTGGCCACAAACAATTATGAAACCCCTCTGTTGTTGTGAGTATATGTTTCGAAAGTCTTTCAGAAGTACAGCCCTGGTATAGCCACTTAGACCATCACCATCCAAGCTATTTCACTCTACCTTCTGCCTCTGATGTGACCTCATTAGAGGAAACCAGAGGCACTGTGTAGTATTATCCTGCTTAGAGTATTATCCTTGCTTTGTAGAAAACAGTAATTTATACTTTTTAATTGCTTTCTAATCTTTGAGTCAAGAATTGATTGTATGTCCTTCCAAATACTAAATGTAGATCAAACAGCTTATGGAAGCAAAGGGAGAGGGAAAATGAGTAAAAATGTGATATACAAACCTTGTGTTTTACAGAATGTTACAACTTTAGCAGTGGCTCTGATAAAGCATCAGAAAAACAGTGGCAAACAATTCTGAGAATATGTCTTAGTAACTAGTGCATTTAAAAAAAAAAAATGCGAATAAGCAGATGATGATTTGTAAGAGCAGATTCAGACTTAAAGTGAGAGCAATTTGAGCGAAATATGCATGTTGAGTAAGCCCCTAGCACTAAAATATAAACTATGAAATATATTTAGCAATAGTACAATTATGTAGGAGAAACTCAGTATTTTATATTCATAGGTTGGAGTTCAGGACTCCTGGAAATCTTACTTTTCCATACTGAAAAATATAACAAATTCTTTACAAGTGAGTGAACTATTTTTTCTGGATCATTTCTGAAATATATTGGTTGATGAAGGCTAAGGTTTTACCATATATTTTGCAATATTAACGATTTTTATTTTCTAAGGACAGTTTTCATTAATATTTTTCGTAAGTTGTCATTGCATTTTTCCTAACACAGGTATTATAAAATAGTAACTAAAAGGATTGTATAATCGAAATAGAAGAGTTCTAGTGCTTTTTCTAGCTCAGTTTGCTTAAGCCAGAGGACCAGAATGTTAGTGAATTGGTTAGATGCAGGAAAGTGTGGTAAGTTGCTTCGTTTTGATGTGGTCTATCGTGAGTTTATAAGAGCACTGTAGAGGTCAGTATTTATCAACCTCCTGTCCAAAAGCCTTGAAAAGACACATGATGTTGAACACTAAACAAAGAGACTTTGTTACCTCATACCACATTTCAAGGATGTCATGAAGATTGATTGGTTCGTAACAGTCTCCAGTTCCAAGTATTTGTGTATTAAAAGGTTGATTTGAACTTAGAAAAGGGCAAATTAGCTTTTTATCAAAGGAAATATGCCAGAAGCTGTAACAATTTGCTCACAGAAAAGTAGACTGGGGCTTGGTCCTGGTCCTACTTTACTGGGAGGTTTTTTTGGTCAATACCATCCACGTATAAAAAGTGTTTTCCAAAGGTAGGTTACTAAAGGTCTGTGGTCCTCAGAGGACACGTTTGAATTCAGTGACAATTTTAAGATCTTGTGTTCTACTTTTTTTGAGAGCATCTTTGAGGTAATAACTCAAATAGAGTGGCAAAAAATATTTGGGGTTTGTGTTTAAAATAAAAGCATGTATTTGAGGTTTTATCCTTTGCCGCAACCCCTTTTTGTAACCATTCCAGGTTGTGAAATCAATTGATCACTTTTTTTTGTGTGTGTCCAGGCACTAAAAAGACACGGTCTCTCTAATAAAAAAGACAGGAAAGCTTCTTCCAGAGTCTTTTGAGTTACTCTGACATGTCATTTATAAACATTAAGCCTTATTTAGTAGGTCTAAAAGTTCAGGCTTTTGAGAAAGCTTCCAAATTGCTTCCATGCCTAACTCATGAAAGGCTCCTTATAACCTAGAACAGATAAGACAGCTGTGAGAAGGGTAGCACAGTGCCTGCTAGCAAGGGGAAGGGTTTTATTCCAGATAATGTGCTTTGTGGGAACTGCCAGAGATCTGGCTCTCCCTCAATCAGGAAGTATCTCGAACAAGATAAGATCGTGATAGTCGGTCTCTGAGCCTGCCAGGGGAAGGCTACTGGCTCTCATTGTTCATGTTTAGAAGGAATAACTTCTAAGAGCTGCAGATATTTCAGATTAGCTATCAGACAGCAATAATGTGCTCCTTTTAGTGTGGCTGTTTGCTGCAATTTTCCTGTTATCACTATAAAAGTCAGGAGTCAAATTAATTTAAAATTTCCTTGTCTTCATAATGTCTTAATAGATCAAAGAAGCTGGAGAGATTCTTTACCAACTTTGGTGGTGGTGGTGGTGTGTTCACAACCTTAAAAGTAAATTCAGAGAAGCTAGTAATGTCTTTAGTAGGAATCCTTTAATATTAACAGAGTTTGTTCTTGTTTCCTCTAATCTCTAATTGTTTGGCTCAACTGTGTTTTGAGAACTCTCCTATGACAAATCTAGACAAGGAAGTCTGAAAAATGCTAATGAGTCCTGCTTATCCATACTGAAGATAGTTTAAATTTAGGTGAAAATATCAGCACAAAGTTTGAGTGGTAAATAAATTCACATCTCCTCAGCACACTCACTTCCAGCTCCTGTCTGATGAAATAAAGTTTGGATAACAGATGAAATGTAAGTGCAGGGATGGCTTGTTAGAAGCAGCATTCATTTCGGGTGTCAGTGTAACTAATACTCTAAAGCCTTCGCTTTCATGTAAGACATGCATGTCTTCAGCTGATATGTTAGCTCTAATGGCGTAAAGAACCCTCAGTAATTAGAGGAGGTGAAACTTGAGCGTTCTGAAAAATGAATTTGGTTTATATAGAAACTCTTGTTTCTTACTGAGAGTTATTTTCTATGCTGATTCACATAAGTGTATGTTCCTGTTGCAGAAGGTGAAGATAATAATTTTTGATGGGAAAAAGATTGGTTAATTTGTTTTACTGGTGCTTAAAAGCTTACATCATCTTTCTCAGGAGCACCAGGACAGTATCTATATAACCAGATGTCTTGCAAGAGCCTGACTGTCAGTGTTGTATTATTGAACAGATAATTTAAATATTAACTGGGATTTTTTTCTTTTTTTACCCAAGTTGCTCGGTATACTGGAAACTGTCTATGTGGGATCTCAAATGCGCAATAGGGTTTTGCAGAATTTTCATTAGAGTTTCTAATTTTCTTTGGCAGGTCTTGCCCAAAATCTCCTCAAGCCCTCTGACACTTGGGCTGTTTATACCACTGCAACTGTATTAAGGTTGTGGAGAAAGTGCCAATAGTTTCACTGTAATTAAACCTGCATATAAAGTAACAAAAGGTTGGAGAGGGGAGAGAGAAATTTTGGATGAGAACTCAAATGGAAAAAAAGTTATTTTTAAGATTTTTACTTCACTTATTTATACATTCTGTGAAATATAGGAGGAAGAGGGAACGAACTTGCACAGAGTGCCATTTGATGAGCTGGTATTTCAGTGCTGGATTCCCTTTCTGACCCTTTCCCCTGGTCACACAGCAAATCTCTGACTACTACACGTTCCTTCAGACTTGCATACCAAATTGGTGATGACATTTTATTGGAATGATGGAAGTCAGGGGAAAAAAATCATACAGAAAACTGATGATAGTGTCTGTCACAACCATTGACCTTCCTTTTCTTTCCCAGAGTCACTGTGTTGGGTTTTCTTTGCACTTCTGAATTAGAGCAGCTTTCCGAGCTGCAAGGCTGAGGACTGGGATGAGCTGCCAGGTATTTGACAGCTCTTGAGGGATAAAATGAGACCTGCAAAAGATGAGGAGGAGGAAGATCCAACTTTGCATCATCTATAAGGCCTCTGGAAATAAAAGTTTAAAATTTGGCATTTTTGCTCTATACTGACTAATACCCAGTTTAGATTTCAGAAAATGAATATCCTCATTATAAGATAATTTAGTAACATATGGAGAAACTTGAGGCATTGGAAATCTTGTGAGCAGCAACCTATTGGTAGCTTAGTGCTGAGTTACTTCTAACTGGCTGTTACTCTTGCTTCTACAGGATGTGGAAAATATGCATGGTGGAATTTACAATCCAGAGAGGGATAGTCACTTATAAAGTGCCTTTTTCAAATATTTTTATGCCTGTCCCTTTCTTCATTCAAACAAATGAAATAGTCTTATTAATCCTTGATATTCTTATTGAAAGCTTTAAGTCACTGCTTTGAAGGTCTAAAGAGCTATCACATCCATTTTCTTCATTAGTAAATTTTTAGGTCTTTGTCAGTCTTAGCAATGCTTATATATATTTACACCTATATTGTGTGTATGTATTAGTTGTGTATGCATACAAGTTTTATAAAGTCCAAACTTTAATGCTTAAATGGGAAAAAAAAAAAAAACAAAAACAAAAATCTAGTACCAATAAAATGCACAAACCCCAATATTATCTCTACTGAGAGATGGATCTTAATTTATTAAATTGTTGGGGTATGTAAACTCTTTTTTTCTGACCTCCTTTGAGAGTCAAGTTCAAGAGGGGACACTGTGTTCATCCATATGGGATTAGACTGTTCCATAAAATCAGAAGTGTGAAGGATGATCTTCATAGCAGAACAGCAAAAAGACAAGAAAATGATATGTAGTTAACCAAAGGTACAGTAGTAAAAGGCTTGTTCAGAATGCTCCAGCTAAAGATACATCTTAACCCCAAAGGTTTCCTTTCCCTTTCTCCTCCCATGAAACTGCTTTTTCATGTTATCTCTGCCTCAAACCTCTTATCTCTGCTCCTTAAGCTTCAGCATGAAAATCATAAAAAGGCAGGAAGCTATGGCTGTAGAAGCTTGAAAAGAAGTGTAAGAGAATGAGACTAATGCAGTCATAGGGACAGAAAGAATTTATTTCTTGGGGGAGTGAGCCTTGCCCCCACGTTTATTCTTTACTTTGAGAGGATGCAATTACTTACTGGTGAATTTGATAACAATTTTATTATCTGAAACTTAAAACTGGCTATTTATTATTTTCAATAATGTTATATTAGAGATTGTGGTTGTTTTATTGAGGAACGGATTTCCTTTTCCCCAGATAAGAGATGTTACATCTTTGCATGCTCTTCTTGTTAAGATCTTGTTGACAGTTAAAATTCAGAGTCTAAATACAGAAGTTTTTTTGATTTTTTTTCTTGTTTCTCTGGGGGGAAAAAAAAAAGTGCTTAATTTTTTATGTGCAGATCATAAATGCAGGACTTAGTTATCCTCCTGCAATGCAGCAGAAGCAAATAAGATCCTGTGTAGTCCATGATGTTAGATAACTCATTTGCGTCTTTTGAGAACAGCACAAGATTACCAAAAAGTTGTGTAGGATGAGCTGAATTATCAAGTAAAAAATGGTTTCCATTTTAGTTCGAGTTTTGCTGGTTTTAGCATGGAACATGGCAACTTCTAACATGATCGTTGCTTTTAGATAACTCAAGTTATCTGTATAAGTATAATGACTACGAATAGATAACCTGTTATTTACTGTTAGATTCATCTAATAATAGTAGTTAAAAAGGAATAATGTGATTCTTTTAGAAGTGCTGTTTAATATAACAAGCTTGTGATTGCCTGTTGACCCACCTCTTCCATATAATGACCATGGGAAAAGCCTTAACTTATTTTTCCGTCTACCTAGTTACAGGGAAGGAGAGATTTTGCTAAATGAAAATCTCCTTTAGTCTGAAAAAAAAAACCCCAAAACATATATTACGTGTATTACATGCATTTATAATATGTAGGGTTCTGCATACATAGACAATGAGAACAACATAAAGAAGATTACATAACAGTAATGTAAAGAGGATTTCAAATAGCTCTCCTTAAAAAA
>VZTE01000365.1:479788-492334 GCA_013397775.1 Eulacestoma nigropectus | reverse complement strand
ATTTGGGGATCCAGAGAATTGTTCCAAATGTACAGGGAGCAATAGAAATGCAAGACAAATATTAAAAGGAAAAAAGATATTTTGTATTTCTTCCAGAAAGTGTCCTTCTTTCCTGATGGAGATTAAGTTCCAAAGAAAAAGGGTTTTATGCGCTGTCAAAATGCTGAAGAAACAAACTGCTGTCCAGCCAGTGACTGTCATGGAACAGTGCCACATAGAGATGGAAAATGGAAAAATAAAGCTATATAAGATTTTTTTTTTAGNTATATAATGTATATATGTGTGAAATAGCGTAAGATGCTAGAGGAAGGACACAGAATTTTCCCCATGCCTATCCATTTGGATCTACAGTAAGCTGAGTCACTTGTGTTTGCTCAGTCCTGTGGTAATCCTAGAGACTTTCGCTGCCTCCGCTATGGAAAAGTTATTTGCTTTTAGTTAGTGATGTAATGTGATGTGGTTTGGATGGGTGTTTGTTTTAAAAACAATCTTGGTAATGCTGTCTTCATGATTCCTGGTCTAACTAAATTTTGAAAGACAAATCTTGGTGTTTTTAAGGATTTGCTTCTCGCATTTGACAGGAGCAAAAGAATGAGTAAGGAAATGTCTTGCTCTTGGACTTCTTTTTCTTGTGTGGAAGCACAAAGACCACTCAGATGCTAAATCAAAGCCACTACTCGGTGTCAGAAAGTGCCAGTGGTAAGTGGGGCCAGCCATAGTTCAAGCTGCTTGCCCTGTGTGGTAGCCAGCAGTGATTCCAAATGTGTTTTCCTAAGATTCTGTGTGCCCTGCCTGTCTCTTCACCCTTGCTGGGAATGCATGAGCCAGGAGCTTCACAGTTGTTTGACAAAAAGGTTAGAGGTCTTCAATATAGTGCCCAGGATGCCATGAAAGCCGCCAAGGCACAAAAATTGTAGTATCTGGCTATGGCTGAGGAGAAAATACTCATTATTTATATTCTGTTTGAAAGCAGCTGCCTCACTGGTCAGTACAAGTATCCTAGGCAGAAAATCAGTCTAACCAGGGCATGTGTTGGATCTCTCTTCCAGTGGGAGTTCCATGGATATAGGCATTTCTATGTCAGAGGAAGGAGATTTAGTAAGAAAAACAACTCTGTAGGAATACAGTTAGTTTCTCTCTCCATAGAAAACTTGTTTAAACCCTTAATGAATTGGAACCCTCTGGAAAATTGTATTTGGACGTTTTTTTAGGAGGAGGGTAGAGTCATAATTTAATTTGGAAGGAAGCTCCATGGGTCGTGAAGTCCAAGTGCCTGCTCCCAGTGTGTCTCACTGGGTCAGGTTGCTTGGGTTCATGTTCTGTCAAGTTGTGAACACCTCACAGGATGGAGATTGTGCTCCCTTTCTGGGTTAGCCTGTCACAGTATTTAGCCATTCTTTAATTTTAACAGATAAAAACAACAAAGAAATAAACAACCTTCAAGCCCTATTTTCCTAATATGTAATTGTAACTTCCCCCGTTTCAGCTTCTCTATTGCCTCTTGTCCTGCACAGCGGTGAGGGGAGCCTCACCCCATCTTCTCAGTATCCTCTGCTCACTGCCTTTCCAGGCTGACCAGGCACAGCCCTCTCAGTGTCTCTTTGTTTGTTGTGCTCTCCACCCCCCAACCAACTTGGTGGCTCAGCACTGATGATCCATTCCAGGATGGCAGTATCTTCCTTGTACTGGGAGACTAAAACAGTATCTCTGTGTGGCTTTGTAGAGGGAAGCGGGCTCACTTAGCTGCATTTAGAATTCTCTAGATGAAAAAATAACCCATGCTGTTCTTACACAGGAAATAATAACAAATGCAAGTCAGTTCTCTTTAATTTGGTGAAGGGGAGCTTGGACAGATTTTTGTATTTCTTCTTTTTTAATTTTGCACATTTGACTTGTTTTAATTAAATTTCTGATAAATTTCATCTTATCAGTTTGTTGGTGGAACACAGTTTGTATTCTAGAATGATCACCTGCAGGCATGTGGGAGATTTTTTTTTTAAATATTCTTCCACCCCAGTGTGGATGTAACAGCATTACAGTGTGTTCTGTTTTAGATCACAGGAGCAGTAAATTACTTTTAACTTCATGCTGGACACTAGTTTGTTTTTTTAACCTTAAGAACTCTTACTTTATGTACTTAAGAAAATCAGAAAATACTTCCAGTGCAATCATGTTCTGTGTCTGATGATTTTTTTTTTCCTCATTATTTTTACCTATTCATTAAAATCACCAGCTGGGTAGCTTCTTTAATTTACTTCTGAATCTCTTTGGAAAGCTCTTCTAACAGTAATACTTCACCTCATGCATATATAAAACCAGCTGCTGACCAGAGAGCAGCTTATGGCTGACAGAGTGTCAGCCTTATGTGCAACACCTGCCTCAGCTTTTTATGTGCTGTAAACAACCAGGTGAGAAATAAGCACACTGTGGAGCAATTGAAACGCAAAAGGAATTCTAATGCAGTGGCAATGTGGATAATTCAGTTCGAAAAAAAGGAAAAAAAAAAAAAACCAAACCAAAAAACAAAGGTGCAAAATAAGTCAGTAAAACCAACAAAAGGGATGTTTTGTGTATCTCCAGCTGGATTTTCTGCAGCAATGGGGGAGTTAGTTTACTACATCTTTTAATCCTGATCTATAGGTAGAAGGCTAATTAAAATTCATTTTTCTGACAACAAATGTTACTGGTATTTGGCGTAAGTCTGTTGGTATTATTTGAGGTTTTTTCCAAACGTGGATTCTCTTCTTGAATCACAAAACAAAAGAGTTGGATGGGGCTTAAGTGTTTACTTATCTTAACCCCCTACATAAACATGGAACCTCTGTATTGGTTGTCAAGAACATTCAGTAAGAGAGATTGTGCAGTGGGTTGAGATCCTCTTTGGTTGCTTTAATTCTTTTATAAGTGGATTTTCCTCCTCATGTTTTCCAGACAGTCAAATGGGAATCTTGTCTTGCAAACCAAGTCCATCTCTTCCTGCACTCCAACAGAGAAAGGGCAAAGAATTGAACAACTGTTCTCACAACTCTCTGTGTATCAGGAACCTCTGAGTCCAAAAAGCAAACCTTTGATGAGACACACAAAAAAAAGGGTTTCCTTTAGGTTTTTCCTGAAAATCATACATTTTGACCCATGTGAAATTTCAAAGCTTTTTCCTATGTGGGTTTACAGTTGAGTTTAGATAGTGTTATACAGAATAACAACCCTTCAAGGAATACCACGTAGAATAAATACCTGCTCTGTGTTGGTAAAAGATGACAAAATTAAAGGGCTTTGTACATGTTTTGCTGCATATTCTAGTGGACAGCCAGCAAGCCACGAATAAAGAATATTTAAGGCTGGACTCCTACTGTGAGAATCCATATCTGATACAGTAATTTTGTTGTGTCTGGTGCAAGTGCCAGCCTATTGAATTTGAAATTTCTTGTCTGAAGAAATACTAGTTGTTGTTTCAGTATGCTTAATTCCAAACTTTAACTGTCTGATTAAAGAGTGCATAGGGTGTGTAGCATGGATATGTATCCACAAATATCTTGCTTATTTTTTCTTTCACCAATTTCAATTATTGTCATTCTTTTGGTTTTCTTCTGTCTGTAAAGCATTTTGTCTGACTATACTTTTGGAGGCAGTGCTGGGGGTTGTTTTTCTCTATACAGGTGCCAGTTCTGTGTAAAATTAGTTATAGTAAAATTCCTAGTTCTAGGAGCCTCCTTAAAAAAATACGTTTTCTTATAAACTTGTTCCCCATACAAAGCTGTACCTCATGAGAAGTTGAGCCAGATTTCTCTTTTGAATTAACTTCCATATCAGAATCATCATTCAAGTTTTCAGTATAATTGGAACAACACCAAAATCAGTGATGTATTGCTGGTCAGAAGGTAGTATGACCCATCCAGCTGTTGCATATCCAAGCAGTTAAAATTAGCTCCTGTCTAGCCACCTTGGCAGGTGTGTGGAAATAACAAAGCAAGTTCAGACTCCTTCTGGGTCTCTGGTAGAGCTTCCCATCTTGTGACAGCATTGCAGACTGTCACTGATGTTTACGTTTGTTTGTATCGCTGGAGAGGCCGCGTTAAAGAGTACATATTATTAATTTAGGAAAGCATTTATTTATATGCAATCTAATTAGCTGTTATTTCTTAGTGAAACTTCTGTACCTGAAGTAAACGTGATTAGAGAAGCATTTTAAAAAGGCTGTGAGATTTCTTAGTGCCGCTGCGCTAATCTAAAAACCCTGTTCAGTGTGAAATTTATCTTATTTCTGACGAGAATCGGGTATTTCACATGTTAGTAGTTTTATTGTTCCTGTTATATTCATTTTTCCACTAAAACATTTTGTGTTAGTACCAGCTTAAGTGTTTCTAGGATACTTAAACCTGTGAAGAACTTGAGAAGCATATGGCTTTCAGAACTTTCACTGGTTCTATTTTGTCATGTCATTTGTGTTATCTCTAGATATTTGCTAATGAAAGTTTTCAAACAGATTGTGAAGGCCTGAAAAGCTCTAAGGAGTTTTCTGTGTGGCAGTCGTTATTTCAAGGGTAAGAAATATACAATGAAAAAAAAAAAACCAAAAAAAACCAAAATACACTCAATAATGCCTTTTCCTTTCACTGTAGGGTAATTAGAACATTTTGCCTGCTGCTTCGTATTTTAGCAAAACCTATCTTTATATTTCTTCTATAAAATGTAAAGTTCTAAATCAGTCTTCGTACTTTTAACTCCAAATCTAACAGGTTTTAGTGTACATTTCTCTAAAGACTTGCCAAAATCTGGCACCTGCTTTTCTTCTGTTACAGCACGTGTTTTTTATAAACTTCAGGTAACCCTTCCACCTGTCCACTGAGGGTTTTCTTGGACCTGAGGTAACCAAGAAGTTCTTTGATTGCTTCAAAATCTCTGTTGAATGACAGGCTGTGTTTTCCCTTTCCTTGTAGGGATTTGCTGTTTTGTTAGGGTTACACGGTAATGAGGTAACATTTGCACTTTTAACTGTATAGTGTGTTCTTACAGAATCAACATGCACACATCCTGTTCAAAATGAATTACTATTGAAATTTTTGCTATGTTTAGAAGCAGCAATACTGGGAAAAAAAAGAAGAAAAAAGTAGACTAACATTCTCAGCATTGCATTTCTGCTTTTGGTCAATGTAAATGAAAACTTCACAGAGATTTTGCATTTTTGTTTAATTTAATCTATTCATCAGTTTTATTGAAAGTAATATAAAGTGACAATTAATTCTATCGTATTTGGCTAATATGTAACTCAGCTGTTATGCACCCACGGAGATTCTTTAGGGTGTTCAGCTGTCATGTATAATTTATAATACAGTTTTGTTACATGAGAGAGGCAAATTTAAAGCTGAATATATTTGTTTTTCTTTCTCTGAATGGAGGGGAGGGTAACAATCTCTTTAAAAATGGATTTTCATATATTTGCTTTGATAATATTGACCTTGGACTTCTGTAACGACAACAAAAAAAATTCAAAAACTCAACAAAAAAGGATTCTTGCAAAAACATTCTCTGAGATGCCTGTTACATGCCTGCTGTTGGGAAGGTCAGAAACAGTAGAAGAGATAAGATTATATCAAAGTAACAACTCACCCTATGAAATAATGATAAACAAAGTAATTCATGTCATTCACTGGTAGTTGGACCTCTTTGCCAACTCTCTTAGCAGGTTTTCCCAGGTGTTCCCTCCTATACTTGGTACTCAAAATATTGAATTAAACAGTATAATTTATGATCAAAGGAAATTAATCTCAGTGGAATAAATCAAATATGTCACCCATGAAGGGTATTCATCTTTCATTTTCTCAACTGTTGTTCCATCCTAGATTTCTTTCTTCTCATACTTGTGAAGTAACAGATGCTACTTCTGTATACGGTAAAATAAACATTTCAGTGTTTTTAAACATATTAAAATTATGTTGGATATGAAGAAATGATAGCAGAACTTTTAAAACTACTTTATTTTACAATGACCGATCAGTATTATTTGTATTTTTTTTTATTTTTTTTTTTACTTTCTAGACAACTTTTCAGCACAAATAAACCAGGCTGTCATAATAATATATTTCAAGTTTTCTCAGTACGTCATTCCTCTGTTGTGATTTTAACAATTTGCCCAACCTCAAGAACAATGTTATGTAGGAGTAGTGTGAGTAGCAAACCCTTTGTTTGGATGAGGTGATTTATCAGCTGACTTGATGGTGGTTTTTGTCTAAAGTGCTATGCAAAGCACAATTAGGTCATATGTAAAAAAAAAAAAAAAAAGTCTTGCATCCTTTAACTCCAAGCTTTCTGTTGCGCTACAAGTGAGTCAAACATGGGTTATCAAACTGTTATTATCAAACAGATTAAACAGGCTGTGGTTGCCTCATTCCTACATGAAACTTTTTCTTTCCTGCAGAAAATCTTTATGGGTCTCTCTGGAGCTTACAGGGACACGGGAAAGAACTTTAACACTGCTTGGAGCTTCCCCTGCTTCTTGTCTTTCAGTAAATGCTGTGCATCTATCCTTAATTGCCTGCCTGATGCTCTTTTCATAGACAATTCATAGCTCTTTCATTATAGCCTGGCTATTCGAAGATGATAATTTTAAAATGGTATCGTTTTCTCATGAAGCCTCAAAGCTATAATGGTTTTTCTGTTAATTTATCTAAAGTATATGAACACCAGTGTCAGATGTGAAACCATGTCAATGTAAAGGAACATTTTCTCCTGAGACATGTATTGTTTTGAGACATTTGGAAGAAGAGAAGCAACTTTGACTTTGGGCCGATAAACTCTTTGTTCATAATAACTCTTCAGCCACCAAGGCAGTTTTGCATTGCATAATTTGTACCAACTAGAGAAAGACAAATTAGTGAAAAATATAAACAATTGAATGATGAACTAAGGAACTACATTTCACCTGTCTTTCAAATCATTCCTGATAAGCAAGATCAGTTCTACTGAGATCACACCACATGCTCTGTTCCTGGAGTGACAGTCAGTTCTGGCATCTGACTGATGGCTGCCCTGACCCTCTGTACACTGCTCTAAAAAATCACTGCTTCTTAATCAAGAAAACAAACAACTACAAACCTATCCAAAACAAAAAAAAAAACAATGCCAAAACTGAGAATAAATTAATGGTAGCACCCCAGTTTTAGAGAAGGAGAAATAAAATATAGGATAGGTTTAGCAATACTTGCATTGAAAGTGCACGAAAACTTTTGTCATGTTAGTCAGATTTTAAAATGTTGTATTTGCATTATTATTTAGAAAGAAAACACATCATAAATCATTAATTGAATATGGCAGAGTTTTTTCAGTTGCTTATCCCAAATGTAAAGGGGAAAAATACAGGGTATTTTTGACAGCATTGTAATATTGAGTTGATATTCATGTTACATTTTATGAAGGCAGTTAATTACCTTCCCATTGAAAGTATGGACTTCTGTGGGATTTCCAGGGTAGACTGTGACAATTTTTTACTGATGTTCAATATTAAAATGAGATTTCAGTTTGTTTATGTAGTTATTTTTTGGTTTTTGTCCATTTATAACCTATTTGTAATTCATAATCTGTGTTCTCTCAGAAGTGTCTCCTGTCTGCTGTGTTTTCAAGTACCATTAGCTTGGATGATTTATCTGTCTTCACTTGAAACTTCTACATTCTTGCAGATAAAAATCAATGAAGCAGAAATTGGTATAACTTCTAATTCAGTGCCACTAACTACAGAATGAGGAAACTTTTCCATTCTCTTGATTTATGTCTCAAAAATTGTTTACATATTTTGTATACAGAGGAATAATTACAGTGTGTTTTAACTCAATATCTTCACACATGTTAATTAAGACAGCTATTTTACAGCACTATGATTACTCAGACCTTTATGTGTCTGTTAAATGAAAAGCAAAGACGTGATATTTTTGTCAAGTTAAAATATTTGTGGTGATTTTCAGTAATATTTTTGATCAGGACGTAATTATATTATCAGATTGTTTTGACAAGAGGCATCTTGCTTGATACTTGAAAGATTAACATGGATGTGAGCAAGCAATTTATACAGCTGCTAAGAACTGGGTGTCTGTGTTAACAAGTGTGGTAAAAAATTAATTTGGAAAGGAGGAGAAGATCTGTTTGAGGAGGAGATCCTTAGCTTGCTTCCAGTATCACAGCATCATGTTCTGCCACACTAGAGAACAGGTAAACAAGAACAGAATGCGGTCTTATTGGAAAATAACTGCTTCACTTGAAGGAAAAGTATTTAAAATTTTCTTCCTAATTTCTTGCTACATTGAACCAGTAATTTCTGATTAGAATTGCCGTATGTGGAACAAAAACCCCACAACCTAGTAAAAGGTGTAAAGATTGTTAATTTACCTCTGTTCAAGTCTTGCTCGTAGCTTCATCGTTACCAATTTGATTGCTACTGGGCAAAATATTTCTTTGTGTCTTCCTAATATTTTTTAACTCAGTGCTCTGGTTTTTCCTTCAAGTTCCTGAAGTAATTTGTTACAGATGAAATTTAGAGGCTTTGTATGAATTTCTTATATGCCCATGGCTGTATATTACCAATACGTGTCTTAAACTAGAAAGCTTCCATTTGGTTAGTTAAGGCTGTTAGTGCTAAACTGGTTTTTAACTAACTTTGGATTTGACAAAAAATCATTGGGAAACAAGGATTTCAATTTTTAAAATTGAAAAATTCGCTTTGCCTCAAAAGACGTGCAAGTGTTTAATGGAGAGTAATGTGAGAAAGTACATGATGCAATGAAGAATTTGAATTTTTTTTAAATGCAGGTGAACTCTCAGAACCACTAGAATTATCCATCCAACAAATGTATCAACAAATATGCAGTAACATTAAAAACAGTTCCACCATGATTTTTATGACCACAGATGCATAAAAATTAAATTTTGCAGCAAACTTCTGGTCACTACAGTTTGGTTGCTAATAAGTAGAGTATTCATTTGAAGGTAAGGGAATGATAGCAAGCTTCATTACTTCTAAATTTCCTATGAAATCTGATGTATAATTCATGATAAGGAGTCTGAAGTTCATATCTTGCCTTAGCATAATTTCTTTGTTCTTCACAAGTAAGCTTGTCAGCATCCTGATTCCTCACTTCATTTAAGTTACGATTTTTTTATTAAATTATAGATAGGAATCATTCCAGTGATTTGTTATGTGAACTGGCAGAGGCAATTATTGGAGCAATGGCTAAAATGAAGACTGAGAGAACTGTTTTCCTCAACAAATACATTGAATTGACTGGGAAAATTTGTTTCCCCCAGAAATACCACCTGTGTCTTTTGGTTGTATTCTGGCTTTCTACTAGAAAAAAAGCATGAAGCTTATCTGTTACTGGTTTGCTGGTTTGTCACCAGATCTTCTTGTTTTGTCTTTTTATAATTTTTTTTGTAGAGTAAGTCTTTGTTTTTTGGAACACATTCATTTTTTGTAAAGGAGGAATAAAGTTCCAGAGACCAAATAGATGGATTGAGTTAAACCATTGGTGTTTGGCACTTGATCACTTAATACTTGAGAGAGTATTAATTGCAGAGTTGTTTTCCTCTTTGATGGACAAGAGTAGTAGTGTTCTAATTTCAGACAGATACAATCTCTTTAGTTTTATTTTCTTGACATTTGAAAAGTAGCTGGTTTAATAGATATCATCTCAACTGTAGTTTCAAGTGCTTTGAAAACTGTGTCTCCTGCTCTATGGAAAATGTATTTCTTACTCAACTTTTACTTCAGTAAACGTTAAGTTTTGAAGTTATACTTTAAGTATATATCTAATTTATACTATTACTATAACTTAAATTTGGAAAGGCACATTTTTTCATTGGTTGGCTGAGACCTGGGAGTTAAGGTGAATGCAGAACGTTTCATCAATAGAATCACAGCAAAGGAGGTTATAGGAACAGCATTTCTTGAAGAGCATTGCTGGCAAAAATAAGCAGTGCTTTCTCATGTGAATTCCATTAAAATGCCTAAATAGTTTTCTAACTGTGCTTTTGAAATAACTGCCAGAATCACAGATAGCCAAGTTTAGACTGTGCCTGTGATAACAGCAAAATTAAAGATTAGGTATTGGTTCCAAAGTCCTTTCATCTTGTGTTTTTTAAGGATGTTTTGGAAAGCTTCTGGTATTTCTGTTCTGAACGTGAGATAGGAAACATACACTTGATTAAAAATAAGTGTCATATTCAGTGCTCTCTAATGGACAACATCTATAATATTCTATCAGAGGGAAAATATATAATTCATGTCACTTTCATTTGAAACTAGGATTTAGCTTGTGTTTTGCTGTAGAATATGATAGGATATGTCAAATGTCACAAAGTCTGCATTTCCATGTTTTGGAAGGTTTCGGATTTACCTTTATTAGTTTCTTGTCCCAAATTCAGTTTCAGGAAAATTAAGAATATATTTTATGCATAATTATTTTACAGAGAAAAAGTAAAGAACGGGCAAACAGAATGTGCTTGCTATGATTTCATGGCAGTTGCTAAAGAGAATAAAGGATTCCTAACCTTTCACATTTTGATTAGTGTTAAGATATGACAAATCCTGTATTGCTGAAGCTACAATTACAATTATGGGCTTTTTCTATAATTATTATACTGAAGATGAATTTGCAAAACTTTTGACAGTAATAATGGTTATGAGTAATCAGTCATTTTTGCAATGAGAGACTCTAGAGCAATGGTGCTACTCAAAATTGGAAATTCATGACACCAAAGATTTGGTGGCACTGTTAGACAATGTCTTCGGTATTTACTCTGTTAAAACCCTTCCACTTCTAATGTTCCAGCATTCAACTGAAAATCAGAATGGATAGGTGAGAGGAAAAACCAAAGAGTTAATAGCAATTCAATAAATCAGCAACTTTTAGGAAATTATTATAGGCACAAAGAAGATTATAGACAGTAGAGATACTTTTTACATCCCAATATCAGCTATTTTTGTTTGATAGTTAGAGCTGGCTAGATAATTTATTTCAGGGAGGGACTGCAAAAAAGTCGTTCAAGTTTGTAACAAAGCCTCACCATTTGATAATATAATTCATTCATCAAATGAATTATAAATGAAGTATTTAAAATTTCTTTGCAAAGAATCATAGTAAATTTTTTGGGCTTAATGTCATCTTTGAAAAGACTATAATACAAAAAACAAGACTTTCAAGTAATAGTAAAAGAAAAAAGCCAAGTATTTTGTAGGTAAAGCTCCAAGTAGAATGTTTTTGACAGGCTCTGAGTGTGTTTTTTCTTTGAAATGTGTTTTCTCTAAAATCAACCCATTTAATATATTTTTCTAATTTAAGCCGCACTTTATTTAAGAACGCGCCTCAGTTGTTTCTGACTCCTTTTTTCTGTCCCAGTGTCTTCAGCAGGGTATTTAGACCACACTGGTTTTTAGTGAATCGAGTATAAATGACTGTGAGCGTGTCCCTTTCCCTGTCCACTGGAGTTGAAGCAGTGCCGCCTTGTACCGCTTTGTCCTTTCCCAATTTCCCCACGGCTGTGGTTTCGCTCTGTCACGGTGCAGACCTGAAGGTCTGGAAGGGTGAAGCTGGAAAGGAAGGAGGCAAGCTGTACTTCAGGATTTCACTTCACTGAAGACGTTCTGTTCCCTTCTCTGCAATGCCTCCCAAATGTTTGTAAGCGATCCTCAGAGCTGCTGTTTATTCTCTGCTGTTGCTTCCCTGCTCGTGCTCTCTCCAGGTGTTGTGTTGGAATTGAAGGGAGTCTGCATTGCCCAAGGAACTGGATATGATGCATGGCTGGGGGGAGATGGGGAATCTGAAGTGATAATCCTTGAAGGCATTGGACGACTCGAATAGTGTCAGTCTGGTGGCTGCATCAAATGTAAGCCTAAGGAAACAAGGAAGCAGGGACTGTGTTGTGGTCTTAAGCTGCACCAGGGGTTTGGGTTAGACATCAGGAAAAAATTTTTTTACTGAAAGAGTGATTGAGCGCTGGAATCATCTGCCCAGGGAGGTGGTGGAGTCACTGTCCCTGGACGTGCTAAAAAAGGACTGGACGTGGCACTCAGTGCCATGGTTTAGTTGATGAGGGGGTGTTGGGTCATAGGTTGGACTTGATGATCTCAAAGGTCTTTTCCAACCTAATTCATTCCATGATTGTTCTGTAGGGAAGGGATTTTTCCAGGATATGCCTAATCTGAGTTTAGTCTACCACAGCATGCTTGGACTTTACTCTGGTCAGAAACTGCTGGTGTAGTAGATGTAATGATATATTTTTCAGGGCATTAATTTTCCATCTATCCCTCAGTGAAAGTAATGTAGAAAGGCACTGCAGAAGCCAGGCAGTGAGGAGCAGCAAAGAGTTAGTGAGTTTAGAAGGCTGTCCTCAAGTCGGACAAGGAAAAATGTAGGTAGATACTCCATGCTATGAACTTCCCAGAAGTAAAATAGAACATAGCTCCATTCTCTTTCCTATTTCTCTGTTATTTCAGGGGAAAAAAAAAAAAAAAGGAGAAAAAAGAAACTCTATAGTCTTAATTTCTTGATTTGTGCTGAATTT